>CM074292.1:10512279-10634779 GCA_037194245.1 Opsariichthys bidens
ATAAAATTGTGTTGAATCAAAAAAAGTTGTTTAAATAAACTGAAAAGCATCAAAAAATCTTTTTTTTGAGTACATCCTTTTGACAAACTTCGTTTTTCTAATTAAATTATCTATCCATCCAATCATCCATCCATCCATCCATCCATCCATCCATCCATCCATCCATCCATCCATCCATCCATCCATCCATCCATCCATCCTTTTGACAAACTTTGTTGTTTTTCTAATTAAACTGTCTGTCCATCAGTCTCCAACAAACTTTGTTTTTCTAGTTAAAATTAGTCATATGAATTTCTGAATTTAAATTTAAGTCAACTTCCTTATATTCAAAAACTGCAATTTTGCATCCTGTTTCCTGTTCAAATTAAAATTGGACTTTGCAATGCATTCTCAACTGAATTCTCAATGCCACAGCCCCTGATTGCAACATACAATATCTACACTTTTCGGTTGATTCATAATGAAAAGATACATTTGCCTGAATCATATTGGTGAAGCAATTCGGTACAATCCATGTGAAGTATGCCACTATTTGTCTGGTACATCCTCCACAACCTAGCACTGCAAGATGGGAAATTGCACTGTGCAAATTGCATTCAGCTCTAATTTTTTTAGGCATGTTTGTGTCGTTACCTGATTTGCATAATTCCTTAACAGGCGCTGAAGCAACAAAGACATCTCATGGAAATAAATTACGCTAGCCTATGTGGGCACAATTCATTCTTAGCGTTTCGCAAAAAAATCCTGAAAGAGAGATAGTTCAGCCTCCTCCGGGTATTGGCATCATACCGTATAGAACAAACATGTCAACGTTTAGATGTAGTACCAGAGTGATGCCATATAACTCAATTAAATGGCGAGAGAAAAAATCCATACAGTGACATATGACATGCAGTGATGCTAGATTGCTATTCATAACATAGTGTAGTTATGTCGGTATGGCTGTTAACACAATATGAGGAGGATTTCTCATTAAAATGAACATGGAATACCCTGGTGCTGTCTCTCTCTCTCACACACATAATCTGTCTCTCTCTCTCAGTGTAATTTATGGCATTTACTGCCTTGTAACTCAGTGAGGAATCAAACTCTTGCCAGCTTGTGTCATTTCATCCAACCTTAAAATGAAACATAGACACTCAGATCTATTTTAAATGAGTCAAGATATCTACAGGAAGAATATTTTTATAGAGTGTCATTATAACACAGTCGGAGTAAAGACCAGACCCAAAATGCTTTTCCTTTTTCTTCTCACTTTTTTTCTCAGAAGTGCAAATGAAAACACGTTAACACATACTTAACTCTACTGAATTAATGAGCAAAATAACGTGCAACTTTATGAATTTATTTATAAAAAAAATAGTTACAAATTAATTTAAATGTAAAATGCATGGTATGCTACAAAACTTTTCCACATGTCTACATAAAACATGAAAATACCACTAGATTGAAAATTGTGTTACTGTTACTTATTGTGTAAACTGTTCATTTAAAAAAAGTTACAAGTTAGAGTAAATAAAAAATGAAATAATAAAATAAAAAATGATATAAATTAAATATAGTTAATTGTATACAATATAAAATAAAAATATAATATAAAAAATATTAATTAAATATGATATAAAAATAAAATAATAAAACTAAAAACTGAAAAACTATAAAAATATTATATTAATATATAATACTATATTTAAAAAAATATACTGTATATGGCCTGAAATACACAGTTTTTAAATGCACGAGTAATAAAATATTCTACCGGGCATTACAAAAATAAATAAATAAATAAATAAATAAATAAATAATGTAAAAAGTGATATATAAATTACATACACAGGACTGGTAATATAAGAACTTGCTTTTGTTTTAACCCTGTAGCACTTTGAGATCTCTGATGGAAAGTGCATTATAAATATAACGTATTATTATTATTAATATTAATATATTATTATTATTATTATTATTATTATTAATATACTGTACCATAGATAATTGCCCATGCTGGTAGATATTGCAACTGCACCATCTGAGCTCAATATATACACAAGACAAGATCGTATTCCATTGATGGCCATTCAAAATTAGAGAAGTATTCTGATAATATAACTTTATTCAAGAAACATCGCTATCTTGCAAAGGTTCAGAGTCAGCCAGTCCCAATATCAATATCACGTATACTATATCAAAGCCATACCAAAATTGCCTTCCAGAAGCCACATCCACCACTACTTAAGCATTACCTACATGCAGTTATTAATTAGCAAGTTAACTGTCCGTTAGGTGCTAATCAGAGCAACAGGCCGTGCTAAAATAGAAATCGGAGTTTGCTGCCCTGTGACAGTTTGACTGGAGGGCTCATATCACAGTCTAATTAAGCTACTGCAGTTCACTGCCATGAGTCGTCACACGGTGTTCTGGGGAAAAAAGTGTTGAGCTGGGTGCTGTTCTCATTGCTCAGATCTTGTTGTCATTAAATTGAAGAGAAACCACAAAGATGTTCCTAGATCACCACAAAAAGTATCACAACAGATAGAGGAACCACACGTAGCTTGGGGTATTCATAATTAAAATCAATGTAAATGTGATGAATAGCCGTTAGAACGAAACAGGGAGAGCTTATCCGCAGAAAATTTAATTAAGCAGATCTTTAAAATATGGACTTCAGCCCATCTGTCAAGAAACTTTAGTTGTTTAATAAGTGGAAATCAGACTCTACTTGGTAATGAGAGAAATGCCAAAACTGATCTTAAGGAAGCTGTTGAAAGTTTACTTTTACTTGCTTACATTGTTATAAAAGCTACCTTCAACCTGTCACTGCAGAAAAAGTTCCATCTACTTCAACTTAAAAACTTAAGTTCAGCTGCTGCCTTTTCTAAATACAATTAAATTGGCTGTACTAGTCATTTCGATTTAAATGACATTAAACTCAGTGCTCAAAGTGGGTCAGTGCACAGTAATGGCACTTCGATATTTTAATCTGTTTTGTACCCTAGTCTTGCACCGAATTCTGACCCCCGCCACATTATTACCCCCCTAGTGTACGGACCACCCGTCAGCCCAAGGATGGAATCTGACGGCCTGGGCGAAGGTATAATGCATGTATGTCTTTTCAGTGCCCACGTGAAGTTCACATAAATTTTAGGATCTAGTTTAAATTTTCCTTTAGCTGTTCGCTTAATCTGACTCCAATTGTAAACGATGTCTGATTGGTAATGTTTCTGATGTAACATTAAAAGCTGATTGTGTGATTTAATTTAAATTAATTTAGTTCTTTGATTATTTAAGTTCTCTTAGTTTCACTTATCCTTTCATCAGAGTGTTGAAACCGCTTAAAAAGGCAATCTCATCAGTTTAGATCTTAGTCAGAGGATGTAGCATTTGCTAAAAACGCAAATTTGTGGAATCGCCACCTGCTTATTCGTACAAAAGCGCCGTTTGTTTAGCCACGATACTACAACATGCTAAGTCATGATAGACAGAAATCCAAAATCTCAATACCTGTGCCACCTGCTCCATTTATTGGGATTTTAGTATGATCATATCCTGATCCAGGATTGTGGAAGCTTCAAAAACCTCTTGATCTACCGGTGATAATGATTTCAGATGAATTTAAAATAAATCAAGATGCAATCATTTATTTATCTGGTAAAAATGTATCAATGTCAATTACATAATTACACAATAAATCAATTCAGACATAATAAATACATAACATCAATTACTCAAAAGACTTCTCTAAGAGTCCTTAAAAGTTATGCATGCAAACAGAGATGGTGGGTGAAATTGGTTGCATAGATGAGTGAGGACAGTTTGGACAAGGCTTTGTCCAATTCCTTTGAAATCTAAATCCTTTGAAAACCAGTTATGCTGTGGCTTTCATTGGAACTGTTATTTCGTTGTAAAATAGAGCAAACAACATCGACAATACTGTTCAAAATGTACATTACTTATGTAACGCAGTTCGTAAGAACGGGTAGAAGGAGGCGGGAACCGGCGAACATTCAACACAGTTTAATAATAAAATAACCAAACAATAAAACGAAAGTAAAAGCACAAACAAAATAAAACACAACATAAAGTCCAGGCCTGGTCCTCCCTCGTCCTTCACTTTCGTCGCTCTTTTTTTAATGCTTCAGGAGCTCCTCCGTGAGAGATACGAGACCGGTGCGCCTAGCAGCTGAAGCTCATTATCTCTCACGTCACCGGCCTCGCGCCGTTCCCTCGCAGCTCTCGCCCGCCCTGCTAGTCACAACTTAATATTACCTTTTTGTTTGTTGATGTGTTGTATTGTATTGTATGTTTCTGTTTAAAAGAGAGTTTGAGTCTTTATTTGAGCTTGAGTCGATCACTCTCTGTCTATATTTGTTCTTCATGCTTCATGCATGTAAGTGCTCAATCCCCACCTTTACAAAGATACACTGTCTAGAACGACAGTATTGTAACGTGATACTCTGCACGCAACCTATCAAATGTGGATGAAGTCTGTTTTGACAGTAAAATATGAGGTAATTTGATTGAATATCATGTGTTTGACCCTTTACGACAATACCATTTTCCTGTTTTTACACTATATACAGGATTTTGCTTGTAAGAAATAGATTCTGGGTATAAATATTTTCGGGTGGGGCAGAACTGAATAAACGGCAAAACTCAGCACTTTGTTCACGTTCCCTCTCTTTCACCTCACGTAGCCCTAGGGGTACGTGTAGCTCAGTTTGGCAACCACAGATTTAGAGGAACTTAAATTTAACTGAAACTGGAATGGGGATTAAAATTGCGTTGGCCATTGAAAGGGAGAGTAAATGCCTAAATGACGTGTTATATAATTTTGCTAATATTTTTTCTATAGAAAGACAGACGTAAATAGTGAAGAAAGCCAAAATATTAAATAAATGTCACAGATTTACTGAGCAATCCACTTGTAAAGAGAGTCAAAATGACAGTTTTCACTTGCGATTTGGAGCCAAATTACAGGGGTGTAAAAATGACTTTAGAAAGTTGGCAGCATCAGATTTTAGATAAGTGGGTCTATAAGTAAAATCTGTTGACTTTAGAAATCTTTGTTTCATTATATGCCAACGGTGACAGTTCAAAAATGTCAAAAAGCACTTCTTGTGTTTTTTGCCTCAAGTTTGAATGCCTGTAATTCAAGAAGTATTAAAGATATCTTAATATCCTTTTAGATTCTGTTACTTAAGAAACTTTCCTTTTTCTTAAAGATCCTCGATGGTTATCTTATGGAGATCTTAATGCGGCTCTATGAGTAAATTGGTAAATTGTACACTTTTTCAGTGCTCAAAAACCAAATGTAGGTTACTTTACATACAGCTGATACTTCTATTATTTTAAAGAGTAATATTTGAAAAACAAATGATGAAACTAGAAATGTATCTCGTGTTTTCTATCATCTCAATTGCGTACCTGTCTGAGAGCCATAACTATTCTTTTTCCAAAGTTTGCATGCCTGTAACTCTAAAAGTTTTAAAGACATCTAAACAGCCTTCCAGATTCTCATTCTTAATAAACTTTCCTTTTGAAATCTCAATTTTCAAGGCTCTGTATAGTTCAGTCGCATAGATATGGGGCTCTCAAAGCAGCTCCAAGCACAAATTGTTTAATTTAACCAATTTCAGTGGTCAAGAACCAAGTGTAAGTAACTCTGATTGTGTTTGGCTGAAAGAAAAAAAGTCACACACACTTAGGATAGCTTGAGGGTGAGTAAGTTATGGGGTCATTTTCATTATCGGGTGAACTATCCCTTTAATGGGAATGTTAGCAAAAACTTTTTAGAACATATTTTCGTTAGCTGGGTACCTCGAATGCAATATAAAACACTAGATAAGTGTCTGCCAAATGCATAAACTGTAACTGGAACATTGAACAGCAGCATTCGGAGTAGGGAATCATTAACAAGAACTGTCCGAATGAATGAATTCACTAATATGACTCCCAAAGCAATTCCCAATTCCTAAAATGAAACAGCATTTTGACATCCTGCTCAGTGGAAAAAGAAGCTTGCTAAGCTCAAATTGAAGTTTGAAAAGTCATGCTACTGAAAAATGAGGTTAAGTTAGTAATAGTTACTGCTCAACACTGATCACATGAGTGGATATAAGTGGGAAAACAAGCACTTTATTGAATGATAATGTTCACTTTCATTTCTTCAAATGTTTTTTGCTTTAAAATCTATTCCCTATAAGAGCCTTGGGGATAGCAATGATCAAGTCATACATCTAGTGTCAGGGTTTCATCTTTACAAACATCTTTACCCTAAAGTGACGCCGATGTTTATGCACGTATTTAGTTTAATCAAACAAAGTACTTAAACACTTCAATCACACTAATGGCTGCCATTGATTCCCATTATCTGTCATGTATACCAACAACAGATTTACACGCAATATTCATCGCTGACTACTCTTATTTCCCACTTCAGTTCTTTAGGGAGCATGTTACCATGGCAACAAGGCCCCCCACAAAATCAGTTTTTTCTCTTTAAGACTGGCTGACAACCATCAGGCATCCATTTTGTGCATAGGAACACGTTTTTTTTTTTTAAATGCATTGGGATGTGAGTACAAACAGAAAGCAAAAAAGCATACAGAAAATGTTAAGGTCAGATGAACTCTGTAAACCTGCAAAGGGTTTGCATCCTAAACTGTCACCTTAGATATGATCAACTCCTCTGAGGGCATTTATTTGCTCAAAAAACACTGACATGGCTGCTTTGAGTCTTTTCCTTAGAGAAAAATAAAAAGATCGAAGCCAGAAAATGTAGACACTTGCTTTAGTGCAGATCTATTGTATTCATGAACCTACAAGCCTGTTGACAAAAAAGGGAAGAAATAAACTCCAAAAATATGCACAGACTAGTGTTTCCTCTCCCTCGTACACCCACTTTCCTTTTCCCAGGGTGCATCTCCTTCTCTCTGGCCTCCTCTCCAGCAAGTCAAGCGAATCAAATACTATTTGACTGCCTGGAGTACAGGCAGCAGGACCTTAGTGTGAGACAAAAGTTAAAACCCTTTTGTGTAAAGCCTCTCTCTCTCTCTTCTCAGCACTGCATCGCCAATGTCCCCAAACAATCAAAGCAGAAGCCCTGAGTGTAAGCCCTTTTGCATGCTACTAACTATTGTTAATTTTGTTCATTCGTGCAAAAAAATAAAAAATTAAGGGGATTTTTTTTAATTCTCTCACTGTAGACTCGGTAATGCTATGTAATTTTATAGTTTTAATGACGACCATTCTTTTCTCGTGGCAGGCAGGCAGGTATCCATCCCTCTATCCATCTATATATCTGGGCTATAAAAATTGATTAAATAGCAATATGGGGTGCTGTGTGTACATTAATGAGGAAAAAAATGAACTTAAATGATTTTAGCAAATGGCTGCAATATAACAAAGAGTGAAAAATTTAAGGGGGTCTGAATACTTTATGTATAGACCGTATATATATATATATATATATATATATATATATATATATATATATATATATACACACACATACACACAGACACGTCACACACAATTTATTATTTTATCATTTACTTAAGCCATCTGCATTCCAAAACAGTCTGCACACCTCTGCGTGATTTTGTCATCAGGAGGGACACAAGTCACAAGTGTACATTGCCTGTACAAAAGTGCATGTGTAAGTGACTTGAGCACTTGAAAATAAAGTCCACTAAATAGTGTGCACATGCCAAACACATCTTTTCACGCTCAAACCCAAAGCAGTGGAACTCAGAAAATCAAATATATCAAGTCCCTAACCTTAACAGAAAGTTGTATTTTATTTAAATAAAGGTAAATAGCAAAATGGATGTGTCTGTTCAAATCCCTTTATACTTGTGTATAAGAGCACCCAGTACATTTGGAACAACAGTTGAGTAAATGAGTTTTAATTTTGCTGGGAACTATGCAATTAATAAAAGAAATATTATTAGATGGCATTAATAAAAATGTGACGTATGTATATCACACACAGTACTTAAGTTTGTGCTTGACTAAATTTTAATTTGTTCACTCCTGCACACACACACACACACAAACTGTAGTGAATTGTGGAGCAAATAGTGGCTTTGTATTAAGAACACACTATAAATTAGTTTAACAGTTACATGACCTTATCAGTTGAACCACAGCTATGATTAAACACTCATCATGAAACACAAACACTCATCTCTCAAGCATAGAAACCTCACATGCCTTCATTCAAATCCCTTTACCCTTCAGATGGAATCAAAGCAATTAGCTTTGCTTGGTCTTTACTTTTTTTACTCTTATCTTTCAAGCAATTATCTCTATTTCCCCAAAGAATCAAGGCACCACTTTGGGTTTTCCATGTGTCATTGAATTTTTATTCTGAGTCACACATGCATCACACACACACACACAAACACACACACACAGCATGTCTTCTTGATTACCGTCTTGCTACATCCTTCTGTCTTAATTATATGTCTCTTTTTTCACACAGAGCTCCCGTCAGCTAATGGGAAACATTTTACCTCAAAGGAAGCAAAGGGGGTAAAAATCACCTCAACGTTTGAGAAATTGAGACGAGTAACTAATAGCGTAACCTTACGTTCAGGCATCAATCAGATGAAATTAGAAAGGGAATATGTTGTCTATTTTACAGCTGTGAGAAATGACTTCTGCCCAGTAGGTGTTACAAAAGAGACGGCTTGCTGTCATCCATCAAGAAGTGAATCCTTGAGGATTATGGGATATTTACCTGATGGGCGATGCACGGCAACTTAGCAAAGCTCCGACTGTCAAGGACAGCGTGATGTGAGAGCTAAATGATGATGTTCTTCCAGAGTATGTGACTAATGGTTGCAGTTCTTTGCATTAGTCAATGTAATGCAAAAACCTTGGACAATTAGCACTAGTTAAAAAACAGCAACCCTCTTCATCATTGGGGTAAAATTTATAGTATGTCATTTATGGTAGATCAACTAGGAATAACTATATAAAAATGTAAAATAAAGTATCTATAATAAGATACTTGACAAGCTAAATGCATAGGCAGGAAGGGAGTTCTTGCTCAGAACAGGACCACCGCCAATCCAAATTATATGCAAATTGTCAATCATATTTGAAGATAGTGGTCCTGACAGAAAAATATATTAGGGGTGTAATGGTAACATTTTTTTTTCTCTTTTTTTTTTTTAACTAAACGGTCTTTAAATTCATTGAATTAGCTATTATTCAAATTTTCTTAAGGATAAAAAAATCTCTCTCTGATAATCCTGTAAATTATTAAGGGAGCCCTTACTTGCAGATTACCGTAATGTTAAAAGTTAAAATTAACAACAGAGCCCAAACTATTACACCGAGTTGCTATTTATTTTAAGATATAATCATCAACACTCACACAAATAATAAAACAATGTATATGTAATAAACATGTAATTGCACAAGGCAATTTTTGCATTAAATTCTATAATTAAAAGAATTTGTTTCTCTAATTAGTTGTTGAAACATAGTTAATCATTTACACAGTGGCTGTCATAACCTGTTTTCATGACATATTTATTTAAACATAAACAATTAAGTTAAATTAAATAATTAAGACATCACTAACAAGTTAAGTGAAATTTAATTATTATATTTGCTTGTTTAGAGCATATATTTAGAGAAACGTTTCATTTCTCTTGCGAACGAACAAGCAGTGGACCCTGAATGGCTTTTCTGAGGTAAATGTAATACGCTGTGACATATTGCTATATTTCCGAGGTTGAAACATTATTACACGACATATCATACGCTTCAGAAGTTCTTTCATGATCATTCTGTAGTAGTGAAGAGGAAGATTGCGTTCAATCGAGCTCCACGCTGCAGTTTGAACTGAGGCGGCAATACAGTATTAAAACGGTATTTATCATTTGAATTTCATGATAAAATTGACAGAATTTGAAATATGATACTTTGTTTCTTATTGAAAGTAACAAAACACCGAGTTTATTGTGATTATTGGTGTTTAATGCCAGTTAAAAGGATACAATGGATTACAGTGCGCTCCCTCTTTTGGATTGGAGTGTGGATTGCCTGTGACTGACAGAATTGACTATTCCCTGAGTTTGATTGACAGGTTATCTAACCAATCATAACCCCGACACCGCCATTTTGTCTGACAAAGCAGTCATGGGAGTTATTAGAAAATTTGAAAACTTGAAAAATTGTGTACTCACGTCTTTCCACGGTTGAAACAACATTCCTTCTGATGTTCATTCATGTTTATTTGATGCTATAAATGAACTAGTATGAAGAGATGATCGCTTCACGAGCCGCTTGAAGGAGCTACAGCAATCTGTCACTACACTATACACTATTTATTGTTTAACCTTCTTTAAAAAATTAGTTTCATATCAGAAGTAACCTGCTCTGTCTTGTCTGTCGACGTATTGTCAGTGTCCATTGCTCCACTATGTATTTTTCACCTCGTGAGAACATGATATGTGGCGCAAGAGTGGCACGGCTTGTCGGACATAGCAACAGTAACTAAAGGACCGGGTCTATATGAATGGTCAATTTGTCGCCTGACTGTATCGTGACGTCCAAACCGAGAAGGACGGAAACATTAGGGCAATTGATAGATTACAATTTTTTGGCCGGTTTGAATAAATTTGCTCACTAGATCATTGTACTGAAAACTTTCATTGAGTTTCATTCTTTAAATGACCGTAAAATGACTGCATGACATAGATTAAATTTCACGTGCTTCAGTAATTTATTTGCGTTAAATTATTGTTATTATTATTTAATTATGTAATTATTAACACAATAAGGATTTTTAAATCAATCACACCTGTTAATGCGTTAACTTTGACAGCCCTAATTCTCAAGCTTATATATTCACCATATAAATAGACTTAAAAGTTTTTGTAACAATTCATTTGGTTTATTAAATCTACAATATGAGAATTCTATGAAAAAAATGATCAGAATATCCTCAGTGGAGTATAACGGATTAACCTCTACTAAAAACCAACAAAAAGTGAAAAAAGAGAGAGTGAAATTACCCATGTGGAAGGAACAAATGTAAAACACAATGACTCAACTCTTCACATAAGGTTAGACTTCCTAAAAAATCTTCTTTCCTCAGAGCAAATGCATGAAAAACAGGTTCAGCACGCTTTGTCTGCTGTGATTCAGCCTGACATGCTCAGAGAGCCCTTGCAAGGTCCGTACCTATGAGTCACTGCTTCAGCTCCAGTGCATTGAACTTTACCCCTTGGACTCGACCGGAGAAGCACAGAACATTGCATGAGAAGAAAGGTGAACGAATAAACCAATAGATACTATGAGTTGATGAATGAGAAACTATAAAACTTGGAAAGAATGTGCTTCTCATTACACACACACACACACACACATAATATATATACAAAACTTCAAATGATGCGATTAAGATCGTTACAAAGTCATGAAGAAAGGAAAAGAGAAAGAAAACAGTGTGAAAACCAAGGCTCATAAAACAACTAAAAGGGCTCTAATCCATTTAGAATATAATGTTCCTTTGGGTGATTTTGTTAAAACCAATTAGCACTGGAAAGGTCAAAGGCTTAGATGGGAGGGGGGGGGGAGACATCAAAGTAGATTGGTCCTTAGTTTAAATTTGACCAACAGAGCTAATGCTTTGCAATTCAATTGTGCATGTTAATAAGAGCACTTGAATTTGAGAGGAAGGAGGAAATGAGTGCAGAGAGGCAAGAGGAAGAGAGCGAGTGAGATAGAGAGTTCAGTGGGGACGCACTATAGCGCTGGCCTTTTTTTGTGGCTCTCAAGCGCGCACATTATCAGGTGGCTGTTTACCACAAGAACACTTCTGCGCTTGTGTGGGAGCCCAAACAACAAAGGCATCATCCAGGAGGCCAGTCTCTCTGCATATTTTAACTCAACATTCAACAAGGTCCACCTGACAGATTTATAAATGACCATAATCATCTATCTAAAGGATGCTTTTTTGTCCAAAGAGACTTAAAATGCTGTAATTGAAAGGTCAGTCCACATATCACCTGGGGTTAAGTGCTTTGCACAAGGCCACAGCGGTAATGTGCTGGTGGAAGACATTAACTCTCAAGTCAGTGGTTTATTCCTTTTATGTCACCAAAATCCCAACGGGGTTGAAATCAGGTTCAAGATTTAAGGTCTAGCTAATATAAAAGCAATTCAGATGCTCACTGATGAAATTAAATCACTGAAATGAAGAATTACACTGTTAGAGAAAAATTTGGACATTAAAAGATGTACTTTAAAAATGCACTTTTGATATAATATTTTGTTGATCTAAAAGTGCTTGAAATTAGTTTTGTAGTCAAATTTAAATTGTTAAACAAAGTTGTACTAGAAAACCATCAGCATCGGCATCAACATGGCAATATTGAGCACGGAAGCCAAAAGCATGCCAGAAAAACAAAATTAAGTAAAATAATAAAATAACATAAAATACAAACTAAGCATCAACATAGCAATGGAACCCAAAATTTTGCTTTGTCAAGTGAAAATAATTGATTAAAGAAATACAATTGCATAATTAAAGCGCACCACAAAGCAGGAACAAATAGAAGTCCACACACAGAAAACTGTGCGAAAATGCCAATTTGTACCACACTAGCCTTGACGAAATACAACTTCTGCTCTGGGACTCTCTGACTCTTCACAGTAATCTATTTCTAAAGTTTTGGGGAAATGGAAAAGAAAGCAGCCTAAATTACAGCAATTTATTACAACCATTAAAGCTTATTAGCCAGAACTTAAGCCTCATCAAGTTTCTCCTTGATGCTCTATGCACTTTGAAGATAGCAGACACAAACAAACAAGCACAAATACCCTGATCGGTACCGTGTGTTGCACATTTATTTTGTCTGTCAATATCCTGAGCATAGTCAATGCATCTCATGAATTTCTAATGCCTTTAAGCCACATAGATGCCGAATTTTCCACTGAAGAGTGACAAGCTTTAAGAAAAGCCTTGTTTTGTACAGTTTCACTTTTGTATTCTACTCCTGTCTTCCTTTCTTTTTTTCTCATAAGCTATTTGATTTGATGTGTTATGTCATAAATTTCCTTTTTAGAAAAGAACAGGAATACCAAAATAGTGGCCTCACACTGATGCCACAGCAAAGTCCTTTCAATTGAACACTTGAGGAAACCTATAAGATCTAAAGTTCCCACTGAAACTAAAATAAATTACATTTGAGATCTATTTAATATCTCAGCTGTTTCTCCTAGACAGCAATAAGAATAAATGGAGAGATCACCTGTTTCAAAAGAGATATAACTGATGCCTCAAACTTTGCCAAGATCAAATTCACATATTTGGAACTGAACTTTGACGTTTCCTCACTCCCTTTTCAACTCGCTTCAGTCATATTGTGAAGAAACCTTCAAAGACACCAGCACAAACTGTATATACTTAATGGGGATCTATTATGCTCCTTTACACAAGATGTAATATAAGTCTCCTGTGTCTGGTGTTCAGCAAACAAAACCCAACAGTTCATTTATTATAGCCTGTCAAAGCAAAAAAAAATTCTGTTTTTAGTGTGTGTCCCTTTAAATGCAAATGAGAAGAAGAGGGCGGAGTTTTAACTAATTCGGTTGCTCAACAACAACAAAGCTGGAGAATCTCTCGCAGCCAAAATGATGATTGTCAGTAACGGTGTTCAGCCTTACATCGTTCAGTTGGATACAGATGGAGAGACTCAGGAACAAGTTGCTTTTAGAATGAAACTGGACGTTTCTGAACGGTTAGTGGATGAATTTATGTAGTTGATTCAACTCATTGACTAGCATGTGTTGTCATGTTGATCTTTTGTGCAAAACCCGTATAGAAGCCCACTATCTGTTTGCCAAACAGAGCCATACACACCATACACAAAATATCGCTTGGACAGAAACCCAAAGGCGTTACAACTGGTACACTGTTGTCTCTTGCGATAATGAAACGAGGGCGCCATTGGTGGAAACGTGCAGATTAAGGGGCGGTAATATTATAATGAGTTCCCTTCCTACGTCACAATGGGAGCAGAATCTATGCAGCTCATTTTTTCACATGCCTGCACAGAAAGGCTTTCCACAACAAAGTTACTTGTTGTCCTTTTTCATGTTTTCTGGGTTGGTAGATGCGGGGACCCGATTATAGCACTTAAACATGGAAAAAGACATGATATCATGATATGTCCCCTTGAAGGCAGGTTCACACAGAACACATTTGAATGTATATTTTGTAGAAACATTCAGAAAACAGCAAAAGCACAAAAACCTCCCTGGTTTCATCTGTTAACACCACAGAGTCACATGTTAGATCTTTTTGAGTGCTCATTCTGCACTTCCTGTTCTGTTCTAATTCTAGTTCTGTGTACATTAGTGTTAATAAAGCCATCAGGGATTGCAAAGGAGGATGGAAAATATGTATATATAGATGATAGATGTATCATGAACTTCCAAAGGCTTGTTAACATATAAAACTTTATAGGTTTTGGCTATTCATTTACAAAACAACGGCATTTTGGAGGCCTGAAAATGCAAATTGTCAAAACGGTTTTCAAAGCGCACGTTTTTGAAAACTATACTCTTATGTCTCCATGTAAACTACCAAAACACGAATTTGTGAAAACGGTGACGTCATGCGCGTGCGTATTACGTGTTCAATCTAACTACATCGCCATCTACTGGTGTGGAAGCATAATACAGTGTTTTGGTTATTTTCACGGATCCGTGTGAAGGCAAAGGAAATAAATTTCTGTTTTAGTACATTGTTATCGTGTTAACGTACCCTTAGTGTGGTTGATTTTCTTTATTCAGGTCAGAGTTTGTTGGTTCATGTTGGTTTCCATGTCTGCTTCTAGTGTTGTCCATTTGAAAGATCTCACAGACCACAAGGACATAAAATCAGAGCATGAACAAACCAAGTTTATGTCATAAACCATGATGAATGGCACTAAGAAGTGGCTTGGTGCTCTGGAGATCAGCACCAGGTTTAATGGGAGGAAATGAGAGCACAAAAGTAGATTTCCATATCTATGGGATAATTGGAAAACTTTGAGAAAGTCTCTGCATTTGGAGCGCATCCCTGAATGATGCGTTGAACCCCTATTGTTTTATTGTGGAGGAAATGTCTGCAAAAACTCCCGCTTGGTTGAACGGTGAATAAAAGATGGATTTTAAATGGGGTTTTTTTTTGTTTCTTTTACACCCATCTCTGACTCTTGTGCTCTCTGACTTCCTGTTTAAGCAGCCAGAGGCTAAGAGCATATAACACATATTAAGACGGAATACAAATTACTTCCTGTTATTTTATTCCCCTTGCTGCATCCAGACAGGTCACAAAAACCATGCCCATTGATCTGTCATTTCAGGACGGGTCTCATTTGTATTCACAGGTATTCATATGTAAATCATTCACATAGACAATGAAAATGCAATGTGCAATAACATTTATTAGCAGCGATTGAATTATAAAGACATATTTACAGCTTTAGAGATATACAAACAGTATCGATACCAGAGACACTATTGAAAAGCGGGCCTCTCATTCATGAATAAAGCATGAAGACTTTTGAAAGGAAAATGTATCAACAAAATTCCAATACCAATATTAAAATCAGTGAAAGCCATTTGCACTCCAAATATATCTTAACCTCATTAAATTAAATCTAATTGAAAATATCAATACTACAATGAGCTCGCAGCTCAGTAGCAGTTTGCACTGGACTTTCAGAAACCCTCCACCCTCCCCAGCTCCACCTGTACAGATCTGCTGCAGGTAATTCATGTAGTCCCATACTTGCTCTGCAACAGCAGCAGGATTAATAAATAGCAGCAGCCTATAGCAGATCAATTCCGCCAATAAACAAACATATTAATATTGTCATACCCATTACCGTGCCAAACACTCTGAGAGTTGTCATGACAGAACTAGCATCACATTTTTGGTATGAATATCTGCGAATACAAATGAGATCATGTTGATCATTTTTAATGCAATTGATAATCACCTCAGATTTCTCTGTGGAAGGACAAACAGGTCACACTGCTTCAGGCATAAAAAGACAACTGTTAGTGCAATTCAATTGAATATTGCACATAATAAAAACAAAATTTAAAAGTTAAATATGTTGCGTGATCCATCCTCATTGTTTTGCATGGTCTGATTTTTGTCTTTGTCTTTCCAAAAACATGGGACGTAAATTAAATCAATCAATTAAATTTATCTAGCGAAGCATGGAATAAACAAATAGTGGGGTGGACGTATTGCAGACATGGAGATGGAGACCGGGACCATGGTTCCATGAGCAGATGATATGCGCAGTGGCCATGCATCTCAATTAATATGCCAAATGTAAAATTGGTTTACTTGTACTTGACTGGGTTTTCCATTTTGCTCGTGTACAGCATTATAGAGAAATGTTTACCAAATGTTTCTTGGGATCTAATGAATGTTTTGAACATTCCCTTAACATTTTTGCCCTCTTATAAGTACCCGTTTACAGATTATCTATCTGATCTTTATGTTTATCTATTATTATCTTATGATTATTTTATGATTATCTAGATGATCTTTATGTTTAAAGACCATGTCTGAATGGAACAACAAAGAAGCAGAAGAATATATGACAAGAACTCTCTGTTAAAGCAATGTCACAAAAGCAGAAATCGTGTGGTTGCAGGTAATGCAAAAAAAGCTTAAAATAATACAGCAATGAAAATTTCCATTCCATGTAAGTACATTTTATTTATAGAGCACATTTAAATTCAGCTTACACTGACCAAAGTGCTGTACAAAACTATCATAAAATACAATAAAATACAGGCAGAATAGCCCCAAACTACAGAATAACCAAACAATTCCTTTCCATTTCTAATATAACTAGTAGCCAAACTCTCTTTAATCTTACATAAAGCAAACAACAGTCATTCAAAACTAATTAAGGAATGAATTTAATTATTACAGTGTAGACTAGATGTTATCGTATATTTAAATGACGGAAATTGCAGTCTGTCTGCAGAGAGAAAAGATAAATTAAAGCACAACTTCAAAGAGTCACGGTTCAACTAAATATTATTCTTTTTTTTGTACCAGACTCTGCAGATTTACATTTGATCTCAGGTGGTCTTGATCTAAAATAACATCTAACTATGCAAGAAATAACTGATTGTAATAAATACAAGTATATTTCCTTGCACAATACTATGTTATGACCTCAAACCTGTTTTACTAAGGCATGAATCTTGTAATCTAAAACATTTTGATGACTACATCACATAACCAGCTCCATTTGATTTCTAACGGTTGCTCAGTAGCTCATCTGGTACAGTACCGTACTTGGAATGCAAAGCACTCGGATATGAGACCAGAAACACGAGTCACAATGCAAGTGCTCAAAGATTTGTGGCAGCAAGATTAAATGGCATGGTTGTTAGCAAATGTTTTTTTTTTTTTTTTTCAAATCTAATGTTTGCTTTTGTAAATACTATTGGCTGGGTTTAGGGTTTTGTGTAGGCTAGCTAGATTTTACATTATTTTCAAAAGCAATAGCGCGTTAATCTTTTACCGACTCTCCTCAGATATTTTGTTTCCTAAACTGCCGCGTACAACAACCAACATAATAATCCATTCTCAGAATTTGAGAATTCAGAGAAAAATCAATGTGCGTTTAGCACCACTGGACATTTCACTTTGAAAGTGTCTCAAAACATGCAAGAAGTAATATTATATCAAATATGCCACAGATATGCGTTTCCAGTGAGCTAAGATTGTTCGTTTCAGTTATGAAGTAGCAAGGTATCTTTGGAACGGTGCAATTTTTGTTCGGATGAAAAACAAGGACTCTCACAACAATTAGATATTGGATGTACTCTTTTTCATCGGTGAAGAAAAGAATATATTTTTAAAAACATTTCGGTCTACACAGTGAAAGTTAGTGGGTCCAAAACAACATTGGACTCAATTTTCTTTAATTGTATGAAAAAATACATAAAAATATGGTGCTTTTGACATGCCGTGAATGCTCCTGAATCCATTAGTGAAAAAAATATCAAAATATTTTGTCTTCAGAATCAGAAGTCATAGGTGTGAGGCTGAGTAAATAAATACACATTTCTCATTTTGGGGTGAACTATCTATTTAAGTCCTCTAAAACATCCAAAAACACGTACACACTGTCACTTTCATTTCTTTATCTTTTCCCTGCCGCTTCTCTCAGGGTGGGTATGCGTCTATCTGTCATTTCCTCTGTCTGTCCCTGCCTCCGTTTCCCCCGAGGCCGTCGCCAGATCAATGTTGGTGAATGGCTAGCCTCCAGCGCTTCCGCTGAGTCAGAAAGGTGGGAAAATATGGTGAACTGCGAGGGAGAAACTGCTCCCTGTTCCAAAGAAGCTGTCCAACCGTCTATCTCATCATACCTGCGGCCTCTGTCAGCACCCCGTGATGGCTCCCAGGATACAGCCTGTATAAACACAAACCGGGACAAGCGTCTGAGGTAATTTGTGTCATTGTGGGATGCTCCAGTCTGTTCGGAGTAAATCTGCACGCGCACACACACACGCTCGGTGAAGGCTAAAGTCAGCCGATTCGTCTTCATTCATAACAATCTGTCATAACTTGGCCATGTTAAGATTTTCAGGGGAAAGAGTCTTTACCCCGTCTCCCTTCTCGCCGCTTTGGGCTAAATGAAAACCAAACAGAGCATAGCGGCGCGTGTGCGTGTGGGCTAGCAACTACATCCACAGTGTTACGTCTCTGCATGCTTTGGAATTTCCATATGTCTCTGTGGTTACTCCTGCCATCCATCACAATTGTTCTCTAGGCAAGACAGCTGTCCTCGCCTCGGGAATATTCACAGCCCACCAGCCCATCAAATTACATCTAATTCTCTTTCAGTCAAGCCTGAGACTCCAAAGAGAAGTTCAAAACGGCCTCTGACCGTCGCTGAGAGGGAATTCGGGGGCAGAGTTGTTGTCGTCGGCTGCGGCGGTACTATGTGACTTCAGCCGCGCTGCAGCCTTTTGCGGAAGGTGAAAGTGTGGGAGTTAGAGGGAGTCAGTGACATTTAAGAATATTAGACCGGAATCAAATTTTCTTTGTGTCTTTTCGTCTGTGTATGAGAAAGTGACAGAAGAGAGAAGGTCAACAAAAGTGTGAGACATCATTAGTGCTTCATTGTGGGAGGCATGGAAAAGGTATCAAGCAAACATCTATCTTCTTTTTACGGTTTCTGTTTTTTTTTCTCTCACTCTCTTGTTCTGTTCCAAAATGCAGTGAGCTGTCTACTGTCTAGTAAGTAAGTAAGTAAGCAAGCATTCTAACTGAAACTGATTTGGAACACTCTACATAGACGTTAGCATGTTACCAACAATGTGATACTTTAACAATACATAGCATACACAAATATTGTGTAAAATAGTTTACGTCATTTTTTATTATTAATATTCAATACTGAATAAATTATAAACATACTCACAATATTGACAACAATATTGTTTTCTTTTTTTAACCACCTGACTATTGCAGATAGGTTCAGGAAGTAAAAACTCTCATTTTCTCCTAAAGGAAATTGATTTTGAATGAAACTTATAAACCTTATAAGCCCATGATGCTACACAGAAAATTACACAAATCAGAGTCGAAAAAAGCAATACGTTCCAAAATAGTTCTTAAGCTCCGCACACTCCCATGAAGCACTGTGAATGACATTATTGAGTAGCTGTCTCTACGCTCTCCTGAAATACTGAAATGTTTGTGTTATATATGTATATATTTGTGTGTATGTGGGCATATTTTGCAATAAACTTAAAATATATTGTTTTCATTCATATAATCAACATTTGTAAATGAGTCGTTTTATATTTATCCATCTTTTTTTGTATTATGTTGTTTGAATTGCTTCATGGGATTGTAGTTCTTTGCCTCACTAAAACTGTTAAGTACTCAGTCTTGTCCCTTTGTCTTTTTGTCCAATTTTCAAAAATGTTTTTGCTTCAAATCAAAGTCTGCAGTGCTGCGATTCAACTCATAGCTGATTGGCTTGGTTCATGGCTTAAAACTCTCTCTTATTTTAAAATCCAGATGGGAAAAATGATTGAAAAAAAAATACTTCCAGAACCAATGCCGCTGACAAAGGGGACGGGAACTGTTCCACTCTATTTTGTCGTTGATAGAGTTGCCATAGAAATGCATAATCACGAGTCCGACGACATGAATAGCTCCGAGTAAAACATCACAGGATGTCATCTCATATTTACGGTACTTATGAAGAGGCGTGAATGTAGGATATCATCAGCATTTCTCTCCACCGTCTTGGAATGGATTCAGGAGCATTCACGGCATGTCAAAAGTACCATAAATTGAGATTCAGACTTATAAAAAATGTTCACGTGCTCATGCAAAACTTATAGTCACTCTGATTCCTGACCACAACAATATAGGTGAGATGTCTCTAAATATGTTTCCTTGTTAATTCCATTAATTGACTACTGTTAAAGCCTTAATGCAAGATCTGCAAAAAATGTAGAGATATAATACAGCTGAAAGTATAGCTAGCACAGAGATATGTCTTATTATTATTAATAAGACATTTGGTAGTTTCTGCAAAACGTTGCACTCATTTGCATAAACTCGAATGCTACTAAACGCTGTTGAATTGCCAAACAGTTGCTGGCACATGTACCTCCAATATTCACTAAAACAGATTACTTTGTTTGCTTTGTCTTTGCAATTCTCCATTAGTGTGAATGGCCCTTTAAAACGCTCCCTACACAGGCAGCTCACTATATTTTGGAACAGATAGCGTCTGCATTCTCAATGTTTTCTCTCTCTCTCTTCGCCTCTGCTCAGTTAACTGTCCCTTTGTAGTGGCTGGCGACTCAATTTGGACATGGCCGTCTCCTGCATTATTGAACACAGCCAGTCTTTTGGGACGGTCTGTTTGTGAGGAAGGCTCATTCCATCCCAGCTGTTGTGGTGCGGTACTAAAACTCCCTTCTGCGGATCCATCCGCAGACCTCCTGTTCTGTCCTCAGTCGATCTCTGTAACATCCATCTACGCTTGGTGAGTTAAACATTGTTTACAGGCCTAATGTGCCGAGCGCAGCAGTAAAGTATTAGAAAAAAGAAATAGTGGGCAGTGTGCTTTTCGCAAATGAGCCAATGCAGCAATTTTGTGACGCTCATTTTTGATAAAAGATGCAAACTACATCTGGCACGCTTGTGCCTGGGGCACTTTTTAAGCATGTCTGTTTTTAGCACTTTGTGTGTCCTGGATGCTGTTACGGAATTGTGAGCCACATCATCGGAAGACAGCGAAACCGAGCACAAGCGCTAAGCGAGGAAGGGTGTGGGAGCTGCATCATATCAGTTTTCTGCCCACTTCACATACTTAGGGCTTCTGTTCCATGGGGGCCCACTTTGTTGGCTCACTTAAGGAAACTAGAGTGTAATTTATTTGATGTCGCATGGCATGTTGCCAGCCGGTCTTGATATTCCCGTCTCTTCTGCTCTACATCACCCTTCTCTACTTCAACTGAAAGCAAGCTAGTATGAAAGCTACTGAGTGTGTCGCCTCATGTATATCAAGCTTAAAATAAAATAAAATATAGGAGTAAATATAAAATGTTTGAATATTAAATGCAAGTAAGACTGGCTAAAATGAATGAATATTATATAACAAAATATTGACTAAATATTTTTTCTCAAAACATACTGCACAAAATAAACCCTATAAATACAACATTGATCTGAAGAAGCTGTTGGAATGAGACATTTTTTTTTTTTTTCATTTTTTCAATTTATGACTCAATTTCGATTGATTTAAGCATTGACAACTGGGTGGAAACATTTATAATTGGGTTTTCGCTTTTAAGAGCTAGTCAATGAAGAAAACCGAAAATGCCAATAAAACAATAGACAATGAAGATGGAAACAAAAACAAGGGATGTGCGGTCAGAAGTTATTTGCATTTGTACTTAACAAAAAAAATAATATAGTGTGCATGTGTCTAATGCACATGCTTCTAGATCAAGCAATCGGTCTGTGGTGCATATAACTCTGTACATTCCCTCCAGCCTATATGTGCCAATCAAACCCACCTCTTCATTACAGGAAGTCTCTACACCATAGAGGTTTGTGTCCTGCTGTGACTGTTTCCAGACCTTTGCGGTCAAAAGATGTCCCTTGGCAATTGTATTCCTCTTTCTTATCAGCTATCACTCTATAAAGTGCCTGCAGCCTCATTATCAGCCCAGTGTTTGGTAACTGGTGTCATTCTAACCCGCCGTCGTGCATTCGCTCTGTTTGCAAAGGTCAGCATCAGACTTTGGCCCCAGACCGAGGCACACAGCACATCATAATAAATAAAACAGTCCTGAGAACTTAGCTTAGTTATAACACTACCATCTTATGCCAGCTGTAGAAACTAGAAACGTTATTATATAAATCATTCTTAATATAACTAGAGATACAGATACTTAGATTTTCTTAAGGAAAAAGAAATCTCTCTCTCTCTACTAATACTGTAAACTACACATGGAACCCTTAACATTACTTTAATATTAAAGGTTACAATCAACAAAAAAGCCCAAACTATTATATTCAGCTTCTATTTATTTTTAGATAACTAAACTCAAATAAAAACTGAAATGATTGTATGCAACTCACACATAAGCACTTGAAATTTATTCAAACATACATATATAATTAACAGTAAATAAGATCCTCTCTCATGTTATATGTTTATAATTGTGTTATATATATATATATATATATATATATATAGCTAACCAATGAACTGTGAACACTTGAAAACTAACCAATGAACAATGAACAGAAAACTTTCCTGAGGTAAATGCAATTTTACGTGACATTTTGTTCACAAGCTGTTTTATTGACATCTTTCTGTGGTTGAAACGTTGATTGAGCAATTACATTTCAGTAAGTTGTACTGTATCTTTCAACATTCAACTTTTATTGTTCATGAATGTTTTTTCATCCATTAAAGTGGAAGAAAAGACTCCGCTTTAACTGTAAAACTTGTAAATCTTGTAAAACTAGTATCACTATCCAGCCTGGTGTCATTGTTAATACGTCTGTATTAATACATAACTTTCAATGACACGAAACATACATGTTTGCACATTTAGATAGGTGCTGAAACGTACAATATGGACGTATTGGCAGCATTTAAATGTAGCATTGTTACATTTTTACAGCAAGAAAATGGCACGCACTCATTTCAAATGTCAGTTGACTGAAACAAAGGTGTGTCGCAATCTGTGACGAAGCAGGTGAGAGCCAATGAGCGTTCGATATCAGTGCCGTAAACCGTGTCATAACGCTTCTCGAGGGCGCAGCTTTCAAATGTGAATCATAACGAGCATGGGCTTTGATCGTGACGGTCGCTGCTGAGAATGAATATGAAGATCGCCGGATTGGATTAAAGGGATGGGAACTGGGATCTGTTCCTTGCCAACGTATGGATTCTAAAGATTTGTAGTCCAACGAACAAATAAAATTAATGTGATTTGTGAATTTATGATGTGTTTTGGTGTATGGTTGTATTGTCAGTTGCTGCATAAGAGAAAATGCCTTATGTGTCTCACAGCAAACAAATGAAATATTAAAAATGGTTAAACAATTACATAAATGTAATTCATTTTAAAGTTTTAAAGTGTAGTTTTGTTTAACATTATGTAATCCGAGTTTGCAGCACAAGTCACGAACATAAATGTTATTTCATATATAACGTAGATGAGTAAACTACATTTAATAATGCGACTAAAAACATGCATTGATATGACAATTGAATACAACATAAACAAAACATTAATGCAACGATTTTAATATTAATTCATGTGAGTTCATACTCATTCACACTTGGATATGTAAATAATTAACATTTTATTGCTGTCAATATGTAAGTATTTTACGTTTTAGTGCTATAAATATGTCAACATGTTGTACGTTTTTGTGTGTATGAAAACGTATGTAAATGTAAGTGTGGTAGAACCACACTTTACATAAAAATACACGTATTCTCATGAGATCACATTGACATATCAAGAATACTGCTATACTCATCTGCATTTATTTGGAGTCTATAGTGACACTGATTTAGAAATCTATACTGACCGTTGAGCAACATCCAAAGCATTCAAAGGCATGATGTTACATGGAAAAACAATATTAAATGGTAATATTAAACAGACTATACATGAGCAAAATGTAAACTGCACAACTTTAGGATCATATAAAGAGGTTGCAAGTGTCAGTTTAATCAGAATGTTCAGTCAAAATTTTCAAAAAGTTGTGATTTAGAATCATCGGGCATATTTACACTTTTGATTCAAGTGGATTCAGAATGTTTGAACTTCGAGAAGAAAAAAAGACAAAGCAAAACAAAAAAGCAGAAAAAAAAGTTCCTATGTCATTGTTGGGTCAGGATTTGACACTTATATTCCCTACCTTAAAGTAGTGAACTAATAAATTGTTTTTTTGTTTGTTTGGTTGGTTGGTTGGTTGATTGGTTGTCTGTTTAATCTTCTAATAAAATTAAAATAAATAACAAAACGATATTATAAAATAATTGCAAATGTTCAAAATATGTTAATATTGCTATTTATTCGACAAAAACTAAGTGTGTACAATTAATAAAAGTAGCCATGACCAGCCCCAGAAAACATGGAGATCCTCACACCAATGTTTTTTTTTTTTCTTTTTCTTCTCTATATTTCGTATGAGTAGTCCACTTAAGTTTCTCCATTGACATTTTCTTCACACATTCCATCTAATATCACATAAAAATCAGAACTAAGATGTATAGATCAAGATGCAATTGTTGGGACACAATTGAACTCCACGAGTGGAGCTTTCAGATGCCATTTACTAGGGTGATCTTTTATTAACTGAAAGCTATTGGAATGTATGGCATCTCTGGCTTTATGAAATGATTCTCATTAACAACACCATCTCATCAGCACTCCAGCAGATCTCCTTAATGTTTTATTAATGCTGTAATTTGCTAGAGGGTGGAATGTTTTAGCTATTCCAAACACACACACACACAAGCTTGGATATCTACAAACTAACATGCAATTATGTAATCAGTGTTACATCAATTCAGTCTTATGCCTTCATGTCATAGAAATGATCGTTATGTATTCACTGATATGGAAAAGTGGCACTAAAATACCATTTGCATTGAAGTGTGAAATTTCATTAGCTTACGTTGTTGATTTTGTTGTTTCACAAAAACAAAACCAGATTAAAAATGCTTATATTCCTTAATACAAGTGATCTATTTTCCATTTAATTCTTACTAAAGCCAGTTTTCTCATCTTCATGAAGCCCCAAGACTCTGCAATGAAATTTCCACTCATGGAAACATAAGCCCACTGGTCATTGGCTCAGTTCTATCCCATTGGCTTATTGCCACCAGATCACTGCAGGGATGTTTGGAAAATCTCCCTCCACGCTCGTGCCATTCACCGGAGTTCAGTTTACTGAGATGGCCGAGAAAATCAGAACCAAGGCCAGGACCTTGTACACTGACCTTTTGGCCAGCCAAGAAATCCAGCCTGCAGGTAGAAGAACTCTGGTTGGATGTAAGAAAGATAATTCAAAGGCACCTCAGCTGAAACTCTGACCTTGGTGTTGGCAAAACCTCTCCTTTGATAAGGCTCTGTATATATCATGAAAAAATAAATCTATTCCTCCACGTTTACCTTGTTTGTTTGCGCCTTGTTTATTTGCTCTCTCGCTTTATGTAACCTAACCCAATCCATCATCCACGGTTGGCTTTTCTGGCTTTCTTCTCACCTGTGTTAGGTACACCATATGGCGCAGACAAGTAAGTGAGTACAAATCTGCATTTGTCTTCATTGCACATATTCCTAGCTGGCAACGCAGGGAAAACAGCATTCTGCTCCAACAAATTGAGATGGCTTTTTCATTCTCCCTCCCAAAAACAATTTATTTAGCAAATCCAATGATCACCTGAGGCACTTTTTCAAAAGGCTTGTTTTTATATTGACTTACAGTGTCTTTATTTGTGAAAATTGCTAGGGATGTCTTTGTAGCATGAGCACAAAGAAATCTGTGAAGAAGGGGTGTAATAAATTCAAATGGCTAAACATGCTGCAAAGTTAGTTGGGCATGGTAAACTAGCCATATGTTTTCTTCTGCCAAGAGACTCTCCTCTGAGCGACAGCTCGTCCGTCAGCATATGTTAATGTTTAAAGTGGAGGTTGATGGCCATCTGAGTCATTTTCATTGATATCTTGATATTTTAAAGTCCAACAGCAAAATATGAGAAAGAAAGGCACTATGAAATGGCATTCACAACTCACTAAACTTGATGTATTTCCAAGTGAAAGAATATTCAGAGGAAAATAATGCAGGCCAGGACCTGATTTCATCCACTGGGATTTGATTGGATTTGAGAAGTAGGCTATGATATTAAAGGGTAATATTATTTTATGAGTTCATGTTCAAATAATCCTTTAATGCCAGCTATGGGCGGCCACAAGAATGGGCTTTTGGGGATTAAGTTGTTCATGAAAAACTATTTTTTTTAAACGAAATACCAGCATTACATTATTTGGGAATTATTTGGGCATTTTGTTTTTCCTTCACATGCAAGACTGCATTTTAACAGCCTTCTAACTTGTAAACATACTTATAAACAACCAGCGAGCCAAAGACATAAAACTGTCATTAGTGAACAATGGAGTACAGCAAGCTGAAAGAAACTGCTTCTCAATGTGTTTTTTTTTTTTTTTTAAACTACAGCTTTCTAAAGTGTATGCAGTAAAAAACCAAAAAAAAAAAAAAAAACACTGGCATGAGTGAGGCTCAGAATAAGGTTAATTTGGCCTTTTCTTAATTTAATTCCAGTATCATTTAATGATTTGCTTACCAAAAATGATCCCACAAAGATGTAAGACTGCAACATATATTATGAAGTGCATCATAAAGCATATTTAATCAAATAATGCCCTTTTATTTTCACAGAGGTCTAGGCAAAGCCTCAAATATCCACAGTATCCCTACAACCGCTTCTGACTGCAGCCATAATTACATAAACAGAAGAGAAATTATACTAACTCTAAAAAAAAAATAATATGCACTGAAAAATAATACACAATAAGTCGATGGATGGAAGGATGGATATATTTATCTTTCATAATTAGCCTCTGGGCTACTGAACTTTTTAGAAAATCAAAATTGATATTATTATGTTCTTTTACCTCAAGTTCAATGTAACCGGAGAACAATTACATCAAAGGAAGGCATCACTGATGAATCGGTTTTCATCAACACTGTAAATGTCAGCGAGTTCAGGTCATTTAATTATGAACAGATACACAAAGAGAATATTTGTTTGCACTGCCGTGATATTTCAGAAGGCCTGTGTTCCGTATCTGCACCATAACCTAGAAAGATTACTGGGAGCATGTAGGACAAAATTTAAAATGCCACTTAATTCAAAGTCCCATTTGGGGGATACGGCACGCATGCAGACAAGCATCGTTTCACCTCTATTGAAACACACCAAAGTCGGCTGCGATGCTCTTCGCACACTAGTCCCGGGAGCTAAATGGGATTAGTTACGCTGCAGTTAATCCATAATTGTTTTTTTTGTCTTCTTTAAACAGAGATCTTTTGTGTTGCAAACAGGCTTTTGTTTCTTCCAGAAAATGTAATTGCATATCTCTGATCACCTAATTTATGAACGGTGTTGACTTTGGCATTGACGATGTCCTTACTTGTACAAACTAAAAGATGGAACTAATCATAGAACCTGATAAAACTCACAGCTTGAATACATTTATCCCACAAATTTTATTCCTTTCACTGTTTTGTTTACCTTTATTCAATATTTAATATTAGGTAAATCATTGGTTCTCAACTGGCTTTGCTTCTTTAAACTTTGAGATACTTAAATTTAAATTTAGATACTTTCGGCCAATAATTCACAGCACAATTCATAAATGTTGGCACAAATCTTGTCCAACCACACTATGCTACAAGTAAAACTGTATTTTATGCAGTCCTTGAGTAATTTTGATTATGGTTTTAAAGGATGAAAAGCCATTTAGAAGCATGTCCATGTCATCATGGGTCTAGTTTGGTTCGATTCTAGACTGATGGATGAAAGTGATGGATGAAATACCAAAATGTCAAAAGTTTCCATGCAAGGGCTATGACATCAAGAACAAAATATATAAAAAGTATTTACTCCTCCCTTTAAAAGTTCACGAGCCAATTAAATTTGCTATCCGAACACGATAATATAGACAGTTGGGTTTTATAATTTGCATTTGGCCTTGTTTTTCTCGGCTGTCCGCAACCCAATTAAAACAGACCTATGACCTATTTTTGCATTGTGACCCACCGGTTGAGAACCATTGATATAAAGCATTAGTGTGAAAGGAATTTAGTTTACTGCTCTTAAAGTCAAATGAAGGACAAATAAACAAAATGTTCTTTTGCAGCTCATTAAAACAAGGATGTTTCATTAAGACATGGATGTGCCACATGCCTTTGGTACCGGAAAATAACAAGAAGAAATGCCGTGTATCAGATAGCTTCTTATGCTATCTTTTTAGAGGGCATGAAAACCTTCCTTCCAGACGTCTCTGAAATAACAAACAACTGAAAGTAAACCATAGCAGACATACTGAAAACAAAGGTTGAATCTTTCCTTTGGCTAAACTGGTCCTTTTTTATCATACTTCAGGCATTCATTAAGAACTAGTCCTAGTTTTTGGAAACTATAAACAATGACATCTATGCATCAAGGTTTTGTGCATGTGAGAGAGTGTGTGTACGTACATGCATGCGTTTCGAAGAAATATTGCAATACATCTTTCCGAGCCAGGCCCTAGAGGAGGTTATGAAGAGATGTTGGATTAATTTGGTTGCACATCTTCTGGCAAAGCATGTCCTTGGAGAGAGAGATGATTAAGACGACATCTGACCATATGTTGTAAAAGAGCTCCTAATATTCTCATAATTATTTCTAATACCTTTTATAGTGGATATTATTTTTTCCCTCATAGACTGAAGAGACTTGTAGCCATTTAATTAATGCTAAAAATGCAGATTCAGAAAATGTATACATGGTTAGATGGAAAGCAACGACTATGTTAAACTTTCTAGTATGCATTTCCTCAACTCCCATCATCCCCTCACAACCCACCTCTATTCCACCCCCAACCCTACATTTATTCTTCCATTGATGAATTTCTCTTTGGCTCACGGAGCAGGTTTTCCATCCTCATTAACCTCTCAGTGCTGGCGTACCTCAGGGCTATGTTCAGGGCCCTATATCTTTCAGTCAATACACCCACTCAATGGTACATCTCCGCATTTCTCTCTCCTCCACCTACCCAAATGACCTTTACTTACCACAGGCTAACCACAGATGGTCCTAACTACAGGCTGTCAATTAGACATACTCCTTCCTCTGAGTCTCAGTATGCTGAATTAACGGTTTCTAGCCTTTCTTCCACACATTCTGAACCTGATGGTGGAGTGTCCAACATTTTTTTTCATCTCATCAACCCACATCGTTTTGAATTGTGTTTATTCCAGTGTATAGTGTAATTTACTTGAACTCATTATTAACAAAATCTGCAAGGAACGATGGTAGACATTCTCTCAGGAATAACTTGTCTCAGCCGTTTTTATAATGACTTTCAACCAGCCAAAATGTAATAAAATTGTAATTTTTTTCTTAAAATAAAATGGCACTTTGATCTGATTCAAAAACAATCATACATTTTAAGTTTGATTTAAGTGTCCACATACTTTTTGAGACTGCTGTAGTCCATAGGTAGGCAGTTAAATAATGGTAAATCTTTTTTTTAAACAACTTAAAGCAAGAATTGCTCTCTAAACCCCCAAAAAAGAATTAAACAAGAATTGTTAATGTGCTTTGATTTGATTTGTAGCATAAAGCAACAAGCTTTATTTGCATTAAAATGTAAGCTACATTTGTGCTTTCAGAAACTTAACAAGATCAACAGACTTGGAGGCTATTGCATGTCTAGCCGTGCATTCAAGATAATGCCAAACGTCTGTCCTATAGTCTTTGAGTCAATCTCCCTGGGAGAAAATCTGTAAAACTGTTCATCTGCAAACTGCAATGCTTTGGATTTAGAGCTCCAAGCTGGCTTTCTGTAACCAGCTTCCTTCAATCCATGCCAGGACTGTGAGAAGGAAAAGCATTGGAAACTGCTGCCCAGAGCAGATGGAAGTGACAGCATTACACCATGCATTTCTTCAAAGGTAAAGTAACTGGATTTGGGGACAGACGGTGGGAGGCCAAACCAATGTTTGAGAATGTCACTCAACCTCAGGTCTCCAAAATAAAGAATTAAATGATTAGTGAATTTTTTTTTTTTTTTTTTTTTCTGAACATCCACATTTCTTTCCACATGTGATTATTTATTGGTTACAGAACAACTAATGGGAAAAGTTTGTGATTTCTGGTGGTGTATCCCAGATCGGACGCCTAGAAGCTGCGCACATTGATTGCTGCTATCACTTTCCAGCACTAATGACAACCGCAACGACGACTCAGTAAAAACAACACTTTTCAGCACCTGATCACCACTCATTATAACTCACTAATGAAATGAAAACCCTTATTCAACCTCAATTCTGGCATAATATGACATCATCTAGTGACTACTTTCAGCTGAAAGCAATAAGCAACACTGTATACAGCTATTGAACTAATTTCTCAACACTGCTTAAAACCAGATTATGTGTAGTTTTATTGAAGATTTTGCCAAATCAAAGTTTAACATTTTGAGTTGGTCAGTCAAATTGTATGCACCCATATTAATATCCCCTTTTCCTCCACACATTATTATTGTTAGTAGTATACACATTAGGCATTTAATGTAAGGTATAAAATATGAAGACTTAAGGTCGTACGGGTACCATGTTCTCAGACTGAGATGAAGCAGAAATTATAGAGGCGTCCATTTGTATCCCGTTTTAATGAAGTGACTAAACACCGCCTCGGGCTTGGATCTGAAGAGAACAGTAATGAATCCATTACATGAAAAAAAAAAAAAAAGGAAAGGATAAAAAAAAAACACTTTACACGGAGCTACGAGACCTAGTGCCTTTTCATGCCTAAATTCACTTCAGGACCTGCTTGCACAAAGTAGATAAGGAGTCCATAAACAGTGTTTTCTATGGAAATACATTCTTGCCACATGATGCATAATTGTTATTTTCAAGTGGTTCATGCAAGGGCTTGTTAAAATTAAATTTAACACCAGCAAAAATGTAAATCACTTTAAAGATGGTTTATGGGTGGAGAAAAAAAAAACTTGGGGCTTCTGCAAACTATATAAGTGTTTTGTATGCTGCATGCAACAACAACAGCCTGCTGTAATATAATTCATAAGTATTTTCATCAAAACTGATACCACCTATTCACTGTATGCCAACATAATCTGCATCAACTGCAACCCAGGATCATTTCTGATAAGCGTTTAGTATCTTACAGCCATATCATTCCTAAACCATGGTGCTCTTGGTTTTATTACATTGTCATTTCTCAAGCCCCAAATAACAGTATTTCAAATTCTCCATTCTTAGATGTTCATTCTTATTGCCTCCTAAAGATGCTAATCAAATGTTTTCCTTCCCATTCATCAAAGATGCTGAGGGTCAAACTTTCAATGCCTTATTCTACCCAGAGGAAAATGTGTCGCTCAGAATTGTCATTTGGTGTCAGTGCCGATAGCCTCGTGGGCAGCACGACAACCTATAATGCCATTGCGCTCCAGGCAACCCGAGTTTGAGTCCTGGCTTGTGAACCTTTCCTGATCCCATAACCCAACACCCCCCACACCCCACACCCCTTTGTCTGATGTTCGACCGCAAAACAAAACATTTGTCAAATCTTTTCAACAAAACATTAAACAGCATATCTTCAAGGCATAGAACCAATACACTAACAATAAATTCTAGGCAATACTAAGAATATTTTGAAAGGGAAATATTCTGGCCACTTAAAAAAAAGAAAAAAAAGGAAATGTTACAGGAACGTTTTTATTATCCTAGGCTCATTAGAGAGCGCTCAGGGAGTTTTCCACTGAAACGAAACACAGATGGCTTTAGAAATTGATGTGCTTACAAACAAATGGGCCATGAACATTGTGATCTCAAAGAACAGTATAGATCCCTAATGCTGAGAAAGATGGTGTATGAAAAAATACCACAACAAGCCATACAACAAATACCACACAAGATGTTTTCAAGCGTTTAAAAGAGTTCAAAGCATTCAAATAAACAGCAACATAAATGTCCATGCAGGTGTAGATTGATCCATCCACCTATTTTTATGCACATTTTGGGTTATCTACAAAACAACTCTGCATGGAAAGGCCAATTCTAAAAATGTGCATCATAAACCTCTGCACTCAACTGAAGCGGATACTTTTTTTTTTTTTATCCGATAAGAAGACATATGCTTAACTATGATGGAAGCACATTTACTGAATAAATCCCTCGATGGCCAACAAAAAAACCCACATGACTTTGCCTCAACAGTGGATGTGAATTGATAACTGGACTAACCAGTGGATCGATTTCATTGCACAGCATCTCAAATGTTGGTTTGATCATTCTGAAATGCCTGAGCCAAAGTCTGTCATCAAAATGATTTGGTTTAACACGACTGTGTTCTCAAACACCAAGCATCCGGACGCAAGCATGCATGATGGTGTTTATTGTGTTTCATCTGCACGCTCGGAGAAGTCATTTGTAGGAAAAAAGAGCCATAGTGCTTTCCCCGTTAGCAACTACGATTATTAGATATTTTGCACCAATTTCCCAGGAAAGTAACAATTCTGTTCTCTTTAACACATGGGAGCTTTATTTAAGAATATTTTATGCGATATTACAATTTTGCGCACAAGGAAAATGTGCAACTTTGGATAGAAACATAGCTATCCAAATGATCTTTAGGATTGGATTTTTTTCAAAAAAAGTCCAGAAAGGAAAAAAATTAAAAGAGGAAAAAACCTGGATTAATAAAGGCAGAAGCTGACATGAAATATTCCTATGCATCCATCAGCTAAAGAGCAAGCGCACAAACTTCTTGCCACTCATATACCAATAATTTAATTAATTTAACATCATGTACAGTTTGAAAATATAAAGATAAATAGGCAATCATAAAATATATTACTATAATTATATGCATTAATGATTTCCTGAAAATTGTGTATATATATATATATAATCTTGGATCCTTCAATGCATTAATGATTTCCTGAAAATTGTGTATAATATATATATATATATATATATAGAGAGAGAGGTTTTTTGTACAACATGTGTGTAGGCATATATATATATATATATATATATATATATATATATATATATATATATATATATATATATATATATATATATATATATATATGCTACACACATGTTGTACAAAAACCTACCAAAACTTTTTAAATTGTTCATGAACATTTTGGAGATTGATTCATGCTTACATTTAGGATCATTATACGCACGTCTTTATAAATGAGGCCCCTGGTCTTTTTCAGCGAAATAAACAAAATCTTTAAACGTCACTTTTTTAATTACTTTCACAATTTTGGATCCTTCGAAAATGTGTGGAAACTAATGAGTTTTCAGAGAAGTATTACTGGGCTAGTGGTGAAAACCGCCTTGTCAGCTGACACAACTCTATCTACCCCAACTGACACTCACAACCATTCATTTTCGCAGGGTTCCTAATTAAAGTTATGAAGATGAGGAGAAAATGGAATTGAGAATATGACTTTGCATATGTAATGCTAACCAAATCTGGCTTGATACATACAGTGTAGCAACACTGAAAATGAACTACTCCTTTAATTACTCAATCTAATATTAAAGGCAAATATACATGTATACATAAACTTATTAATGGTAGCCTTCACTGTCATTGCGTCAATATACCTTGTGATCTATCTTTCAGTGAATACATATTTGATATGATAGACGGTTTGAATAAACTCAATTAGCATGAGCTGCTAGCTACTAATGATCACAGGGACATGCAGTGGATTCACTGCGGCACCCGGCTCGATTGGCGCATTATTACAAGCGGAAAGGGAACATAAAGTTCACTCACCGCTAATCAACTGTCTTGATGCATTGGGTTGAAGTGGCATGATAATTAGCATAATCTGTCACTGTGTCGACTAGATTGCTCTACATAGGTTGTAAGCCATGTGGAAATGCATTATGAGTACTTGTTCATTCGGAGTTCAAATATCCCTGTTTTTATTTATCTTTATTGTGTTTTTACAATTATGGCTGTGGGCAGTTGAAGAGAAAGAGATGCTGAATGGGTTTATAAAAGTTAATCCCAGGTGATCTGAAAAGGGCATATACTGTCAAACGATGCTTAGCACACTGAAAAACAAATATTATTGTACTGACAACATCATTTTTTAAAACTGAATCACATAATATCCTGATCGCATATCCACCACCACCACCACCTCCCTGTCTTCCTAACAAGTCTACTATACTTGCTACTAAAAGCCTCTATTAAACAGAATCTCTTTCAATGATCCGAAGAAATAAATATGAATATCTTGCAAGCTTAAATTTCCTCAAGTTCTTCCTCAAGCATTTGTAATATAAATCAAATGCTTGCATGTGCATGTGTGCTTGTTAGTCTCAGAAGACTGAATCCAACTCCCAAAAGTTGTGTTACGGTTTTCTACTTTCACATGTGCTTTCTAGTTTTGTTTGCAATATGCATCAGATGGTCAGTAAATGTACTGTGGATAGTCGTTGGCTGTGCCATCTGAGGCCGAGACTGAAGTTGGAGACTGTGCTTTTTTTTCTGTTCTTTTTAGACAGAAGTATTGCATGTCAGGTTGAATAAAGTGTCCCCAGTAAGTTCTTGGCAAAATGTCATGACAGACTGGGAAATAAACTGTCATTCAAGCCAGACTGCACTATACATATTTAACAGTACATTTTACATTTACATTTAGTCATTTAGCAGATGCTTTTATCCAAAGCGACTTACAAGTGAGGAAAACAAACAAGCGATTCTTCATGAATTGGCAAATAACACAGGAAGTGCTCACAATACAAGTTTCATACATTACTCAGCACCATAAGATAGAGTAGGAAGGGAAAAGGGAAGGAAAGGTGTTTTTTATTTTTATGAGTTTTTTTTTTTTAACAGTAGAAAACAGCTCTTTATATATTACATTTGTTTTATTATTATTATTTATCAACAGTAAATTGTGGCAAATATTGCTCCAGTGATATTTCTGCCCTAGCAATTAAGTTGTTTTGAGGTCTGTTTGGCACAATATAAATATTAATCTCTAGTGTGCTCTGTCAGTCTCTTCCTCTGTCAATGTTTCTGTCCTGCTCATAACACTGAGTTCTCTCTCTCTCTCTCTCTCTCTCTCTCTCTCTCTCTACTGCTCTTTGTCACCACTCCCTCTGCAAGCAACAGTCTGAATGAATAAAGTCTTGTCCTTCAGTCTGTCAGTCATGCAAACACACTCACATATACAGATACACAAAGAACACTACCCCTAGGAGGATACCTTTTTTAAAAATATCTGAAATACAAGCTCTGAGGTCAAAGACTGTATAATTCAAGAGGAGAGACTGTCTGCACTAGATACTTGAAAACAAAATAAAAGCATGATGGCTCTTTGTATTTCATAAACTAAAAATAAAAAAAATCAAACAAACCAAATTACTAAAATACTAATACTAAGAATGTCTTCATTATAAAATACCCTTAATAAAAAAATACCCTTAATAACACTGTTAAAAAAAGAAAATAAATAAAAATTGCTACTGTGTCTTTAAATTGGCCCAGGCACTATACTTAGTAATCTGCTTGGTTGAGACATACATTACAATAGTTAATCAGAAAAAAAATTAGGTTCCACCTGCTCTCACACACAGCTGAAGCTTCCTGTGCAGTGAGTTGATCAGTATTACATTTTTTGTAGGTTCACTCCAAGGGCAAGTGTCAGTAAAATGAAGCATGGCACATGGTATCGTGTTTTGGGGTAAATGATCCATGTAATAGCTGAGAGGGATAAAAGAGTCTGTTCTGAAACCCAGGTTTAGGGAGGCTTTATACACCCTGAGGTGTCCGAACATATAAAAATATTTAATGCACACATATATGCAATTTATGATACAACAAAATGATCTTCATAAGAAATTATCACGTCACAAGCTATTTTTAACCCGTTTTCAGCAGCAGAATTGAGACTGATACACTGATTTGACAGCGAAGAGCTTTTAACCGTTAACACGACTAGTAGTGAACTCATCCGTTTTCATACTTAGACATATTTTATAGCCCACACATCACCTATTAAAATAAAGTGTTGATTTTGGCTTTCATCTTATTCTGGAGAAGATGACGCCTTAAAAAAATTGGATATGATATGTTGCTAAAAATACCAGCCCACCCACAAACAGGTTGATTCAAATGGCTTATGAAGCCAAAAGCTATACAAGAGACAGAGTTAGAAACAGCAAAACCTCAAATATGATCTATAGATTTTTTTTTTCAAAATAGTTGAACACAATAAGAAAGCATGCATAAGTAGGGGAGGGATGGATGGAGGGAGGGAGGGAGGGATGGATGGAGGGAGGGAGGGAGGGAGGGAGGGATGGATAGATAGTGGGGTTAGATGGATGATTGGATGTCTGGATGATGGATGGATTGGTAGTTGGGATGGATGGACAGATGGATGGACGGATGGATGGATGGATGATTGGATGGATGAATGGATGATTGGATGGATGGATGGATGCTGGATGGATTATTGGATGATTGGATGGATGGATGGATGGATGGATGGATGGATGGATGGATGGATGGATGGATGGATGGATGGATGGATGGATGGATGGATGGATGGATGGATGGGTAGTGGGGATTGATGAATGATTGGATGGATGGATGGGTAGTGGGGATTGATGAATGATTGGATGGATGGATGGATGGATGGATGGATGGATGGATGGATGGATGGATGGATGGATGGATGGATGGATGGATGGATGGATGGATGGATGGATGGATGGATTGGTAGTGGGGATTGATGAATGATTGATGGATGATTGGATGGATGGATGGATGATTGGATGGATTGGATGGATGATTAGATGGATGGATGGATAAATAATATGTGATTGTATCCAAACTAGTTGACCTAGTTCTACTTCAGACATTCTAATATGATGATTTTTCTGTATTTTTATCAAATAAGTGCAGTCTCAGTGATGAGAAATCAATAACTACCAACAAACTTCAGGTCCCAAACTAGCCCCTTTAGACAAATATATGTAAAATCTAAAATGTAATATTTTAATAATTTATTATTTAATTGGATTTAATATTAGATTTATAAAAAGTAATCCACACATCAGGGTTTTAAAATGTATCTAGACCTAAACTCTGGTAACAGAGTAGAAAATCATTCAAACAAAAAACAATTAAGGTTAAGCATATGAACTCTAGTTTTGAACCATACTCATTGCAAGTTCACTGCATATCTATTTTTTTTTTTTTTTACAATGACTTTTAAAAAAGTCAATCCGATCACAAATTAAAAATCCATTCTATAAAGTAGTTTTGACTGATTATGGCCTATCAGTTGCCCTCAATCGCAGAGTTCAAAATGACCCACGGGACTAAAGCTGCTCAAAAGAGATAAAACAAAAGCCCAAATCCCTCTCTATCCTCTGAAAGCTCCAGCTGTTGAGCTGTCCCCGCTATGTGGGGTAGACCTTATCCGAACTGCCAATTAACCAGCAGCGCTCAGAAATTTGTGCACACAGAGCTCTGAAACTCTCAACACTTTTGACAGAGTGCATCAGAAGTCTTGTGTGAGAATTGGTGGAACACAAAAACAGCTCCCCCACTTGTCTCTCACTTTTCGTCTATATTTGATAGGTGATGTTGGAACACGACTTTCCCATCAGTTTCTCTTGACTGCAGTCAGCCTGCAAAAGCGTCTTTGAAAGTTTTCCGTGACAATGTATAGGTGCCGAATTTTAAGGACTTGAGGTACAAGCTTGCATCTTCAGTGACTTTTTGGCATAGGAAAAAGTTTGCTAATAGCGAATGCATATGGATAGCTTTAAACAATCCAGAAATAAGCCATCTAAGAGAGGAATGTTTGAAAAGAACCGCTTACGTTGTCTAAATATTCCAGTGCAATCATTTCAGCGGCAAGAAAACTGTAATTGGAACGCATGAACGTTGCAGTTCCCACCGGAGAATTTCCTTAGAGCAAAGTCACATTTAACAATGGGCTTTTATCAACACTGTGCGTCAGAATCAGGTTTTCTTTTCAAGGGTCAATGTCTCATGGAACCGCTATTCAGAATCAGACAAGACCTACTTTGGCGTAGTCAAGTCCTCAGTTTGTTATTTAATGAGGGGTCTTGTCAGAGACGATCTAACAAAGCTCCAGCTCTGTTAAATATTTAGGTTTAGCCTATTTAAATGCCACCACTGATTCTGCTCCTCTAGCATTTGGACTTTAGAGAGACAAGGCTCTGAAAGTTTTACATTAGCAGTCGACTATGATCTGACACTAGTTAGACAAAAAGGGCCAAAGAAAAAGAAACGTTGGAGATTGCTGCGATTTTAACCTGTATTCAATACGTCCTGCAGCCCAGATTCACATTTTAATAAGAGAAAGATGAGAAAGAGAGTTAAGGGGGATGTTATCGCATGAGTTTCACTCCCTCTTTCTTTATTACTGTATTTTGTCCTCATGAAAACAGCCACTAGGAAGTAATTGTTGGAAATAAGGGTGCATATATGCAGAAGCGGACAGAGAATATGCCCTCAAAACATATAATCAAAGGTTTTGCTCAAATTGAGGGGACATTGATGTTCAACTGCAGGCAGATATAATATACTTTGCTCAAGACTGGTGAAGAAATTAAAGGCTGGGGGAAAACAGAGAAACTGAACTGCCCCTGTACAGGAGGCAGGTCACTTAATAAAAAAAGGGGGATGAAAAGTGCAAAAGAATTAGAGGACACAAAGTTCTGAAAGGCTCAGAGCAATGTGACATTTTCCTTGTAATCTAGCCATTGATTTTCCGCAGACTTGTTCAGTGGGTGTATTTATGAGGTTTACTGCACATCAAATATTGGTTTTGATAATAATTCACATTTATGATGAACAAAAGAGTGTTTTGTATAACCGGCACCACAGACTAAGATCGTGTGCATTTCTGTGTTCCAAGAAGTAACAAGAGGACAGTGTTATTTTTAGTATCATTGATATACTGTTCAAGTTTTTTTTTACTATTATAGAATTTGAATTAGATTTTATTTGTATTAATTTTAAAGCTTTTACTTTAAAATGTTACTAAGTTCAGTAAATGAGAAATATTGTCTTAGGAACTAGCTGAAATAAAATAAGTGTTTGTGTGTGTGTGGGCGAGTATTCCCTACGTTATGGGGACAAGTATAGCAAGTATAGTAATACTAGTAAATTTTGATCTTGTGGGGACATTTTTTGGTCCTTATGAGGAAACAAGCTTAAAAATCATACAGAATTATCTTTTTTGAAAATCTAAAATAGCAGAACATTTTCTGTGATGGGTAGGTTTAGGGGTAGGGGTAGAGTAGGGGAACAGAATATACAGTTGTGGCCAAAAGTTTTGAGAATTACATATATATTAGTTTTCACAAAGTTTGCTGCTAAACTGCTTTTAGATCTTTGTTTCAGTTGTTTCTGTGATGTACTGAAATATAATTACAAGCACTTCATACGTTTCAAAGGCTTCCATCGACAATTACATGACATTTATGCAAAGAGTCAGTATTTGCAGTGTTGGCCGTTCTTTTTCAGGACCTCTGCAATTCGACTGGGCATGCTCTCAATCAACTTCTGGGCCAAATCCTGACTGATAGCAACCCATTCTTTCATAATCACTTCTTGGAGTTTGTCAGAATTAGTGTTTTTTTTGTTTGTCCACCCGCCTCTTGAGGATTGGCCACAAGTTCTCAATGGGATGAAGATCTGGGGAGTTTCCAGGCCATGGACCCAAAATTACAACGTTCTGGTCCCCGAGCCACTTAGTTATCACTTTTGCCTTATGGCACAGTGCTCCATCGTGCTGGAAAATGCATTGTTCTTCACCAAACTGTTGTTGGATTGTTGGAAGAAGTTGCTGTTGGAGGGTGTTTTGGTACCATTCTTTATTCATGGCTGTGTTTTTAGGCAGAATTGTGAGTGAGCCCACTCCCTTGGATGAGAAGCAACCCCACACATGAATGGTCTCAGGATGCTTTACTGTTGGCATGACACAGGACTGATGGTAGCGCTCACCTTTTCTTCTCCTGACAAGCCTTTTTCCAGATGCCCCAAACAATCGGAAAGTGGCTTCATCTGAGAATATGACTTTGCCCCAGTCCTCAGCAGTCCATTCACGATACTTTCTGAAGAAGATCAATCTGTCCCTGATGTATTTTTTGGAGAGAAGTGGCTTCTTTGCTGCCCTTCTTGACACCAGGCCATCTTCCAAAAGTCTTCGCCTCACTGTGCGTGCAGATGCGCTCACACCTGCCTGCTGCCATTCCTGAGCAAGCTCTGCACTGGCGGCACTCCGATCCCGCAGCTGAATCCTCTCTGGGAGACGATCCTGGCACTTGCTGGACTTTCTTGGACACCCTGAAGCCTTTTCAAGATTCTTTACAAGAATTGAATCTCTTTCCTTGAAGTTGCTGATGATCCTATAAATTGTTGATTTAGGTGCAATCTTAGTAGCCACAATATCCTTGCCTGTGAAGCCATTTTTATGCAACGCAATGATGGCTGCACGCGTTTCTTTGCAGGTCACCATGGTTAACAATGGAAGAATAATGATTTCAAGCATCACCCTCCTTTTAACATGTCAAGTCTGCCATTCTAACCCAATCAGCCTGACATAATGATCTCCAGCCTTGTGCTCGTCAACATTCTCACCTGAGTTAACAAGACGATTACTGAAATGATCTCAGCAGGTCCTTTAATGACAGCAATGAAATGCAGTGGAAAGGTTTTTTTTGGGGATTAAGTTCATTTTCATGGCAAAGAAGAACTATGCAATTCATCTGATCTCTCTTCATAACATTCTGGAGTACATGCAAATTGCTATTATAAAAACTTAAGCAGCAACTTTTCCAATTTTCAATATTTATGTAATTCTCAAAACTTTTTGCCACGACTGTACACTACCATTACACCTATGGAATATCCCCATAAAAAAAATGAAAACACAACGTGTGGGTGTGCAGGTTTATATTACATTGTGGGGACAAATTAACAGTTAAACGTTTTAGTTAAATGCACAATTAATGCACAAAAATTATTTCTCTTTTTTAACTTTAGTTAGTGTGTAATGTTTCTGTTGGAGCACAAAAAGCATCTGCAAAGTTGCGACACTCGAAGTTCAATGCAAAGGGAGATATTTTCTTTTACAGAAAGGCTTTTTAAGGACTACAACAAACGGCCGGTAGGGACTACAACGAGTTTCTTCCTGGGTTAGTGACATCACTAACCGTAAAATTTAAATAAACCCTGCCCACGAGAACACTCAACAAAGGGGGTGTTATTGCCATGTTATTGCAATACAGTACATAAGACAAATGAAATAGCATGTCATAAAAGCATGACAACATAAGTTAGAACCGTAATTAAACTAAATTATACCTGTTTTATTTTCATGCAGCATATACTCTCTGGCTCTGTCAGCATTTTACAACAGTTCCCACACGAGTGATTTATAGATTATCATGACAGAATATGCTAATCAATGACTTTAAGATGTCCCACATCAGCTACATAAATTCATCAATTAACAATTCAGAAACGTCCTGTTGCATTCTAGATGTTGTCCCTTCTTCTTGAGTCTCTCCGTCATTGTCCAACTCTGGTTTGAACATAAGAGGCTGAACAGTTTCTGAGATTTTCACAGAGTTTTCGTGAGGTAATCGGTGCTGCTATCATTCTAACAGGAGCTCTCGAAACCCCGCCTTCTGCTTCAGAGCAGCAGCTCATTTGCATTTAAAGGGACACATACATAAACGGAGCGTTTTTGCTTACCCTCAAAAACTGACTAATTTAACAAGGTTTAAATTTATCCGTGGGGCACTTTGAGCCAAAACTTAAATAAAGTAAAGTTATAGAAAACTCTTCACTATATCAAAAACTACACCAAATGGAAAAGATAAATAAAAGCTAAATTACAAAGTCAAACCTATCATGACCCTGAGTCCCTTTATTTACCAGCAACAGATGTAAGAGAGCCTTAAAGGTGCAGTACATAATATTGACAGCTACTGGTTGAAATGGGTACTGCAGTCCAAATTCAAAATTTTGGAGGAAGTTGTTTCCCCCACCCTCACCCCCTCCTCCTCTGACTCTACGCTCATGCAGGTTGCCAGATTGAGATTGACAATTGAAAATGGAAGGTGAGGAGACTTACACACTGTAAGTTAATGAATTGATTTATCCATGTTTTAATTTGCTGCTGTTCATAGAGATTTTCAGATGGATGCATAAATGTTAGGTTTTTAGGTTGGGTTGAACCTGTGATCTCTGAATCACTGTTCATCACTCAATCACTTTGTTTTACAACAACTGGCAACCTGGGGTGTCAAAATACTATTGGATAAATTGGCAGTGGGCGGAATCACACACATCAAAACAAAAAAAGACAATACAACACGGAACGCACATTTCAAAGTAGAATAACTGGCTGCAGAAAAAAAGCATGTGGCGCAAAAAAAGAATAAAAACAGCATGTTCTTACATATCTGCAAACGCATTATGGTATTTTTATGCTTTAGCATGGTCAAAAAATTACATACAGCACCTTTAAAAGAACTTACAGATGGGTAAAACTGTCACACTGCAGTGGAGTGGAGGAAGGTGGCTTTGTTTGAGGAACGTTAATAAATCATCTGATGGATTGCAGTTTGCCATGCCCAAGCAACTGTAAATTGTGACTGTCATGCAGGATAATATTGCTGTGCAAAGGCTACTGGAAGGCCTCCTGGACACGCCTTGGGAGGAAGACAAAGCTGCCAAGGAAGATGAAGAACGAGATGATGCTCACCAGGCAGAATTAAGGAGCACATATTCGCGCCAATCTCTGCAAAAAACAAAAACATTTCACTGCCTACACGCAGTGTGTTTGGAACAAATAAAGACTTTTCTCTACTCCATATATTTGTTCATTCATATTGAAATTGATGAGGGAATGCCAGGATAGTTGGAAATGTATTTTTATGAGATGGAACTGGGCAAGATCTATTTAAGTTGCATTTTACAGTCTAAGGAGTTCTCTGGGGGTCTTGTAGCAGAACTGCTGAACTCTGGTTTAGCATTTCATTACATCTTTTGGTTACACTTTTACAATTCAATCTTCCTAACTTTTATGGTTTCCAATAGCCATATACAGTGGTGCCCAAATCTGTATATAGAACATCAACATAAATTTACAACCACGTGAAGTCTGTCTTCATACTTTTGTGATGTTTCTGAGGTTTTTTCTCAAAAATTATTGTGCGTACCATGGAATCAGAATCCTGTGGCCTCCCCTGGTCATGTATTACATTCAAAACTTCACACCAGTATGGCCTCTACGATCAATCTCAGCTGGACACCTTGCCCTCTTCTCTTCACATGAAGAGTTAGCACTTGTGAAGTTTCTCAATATTTACTTCTCAGAGGTAGAAGCAACAGGAAGACCTGTGAGATCAGATAGAACCAGCCAAATTCAGAATATCATAAGGATTATCTGGGCTTCTTCAAAATTCATTAGTCTAGACCGCCCACAGATACATATATCTAGTAGGGGTGGCACGGTTCACAAAACCCATGGTTCGGTTCTTATCACGGTTTTAGGGTCACGGCTTTCGGTTGTGTACGGTTCTTGTTGTTATTTTTTCTATTAATCTTTAACACTCCAGAAATTTCATTCAGCATATGATATATAGCTAATTAGCTTAATTATCCACAATTTAGGATACAGTTTTAACAGTTTTGTAATGTAATCATGCACTAACTGAATTTGACTTTGACTTTATCGGGACCATCTCTGAGTAAAAGCTGGGTGAGATTTTGATACAGCAAGAGAGACGGTTCTAACATTGATGATGACATGCTTTTCGTTTGTTTGGCATAAAAAAAGAGCATGTGTATTGTTATCTCTATGGGAACTTGCGCCTTTTTAGCACACAAAGATTGAAATTAACTTGCATTTATCAAACTGCCAACTTCAGTGTTGCTCTTACAAAAAAAAAATATTTTAAAAGACAAAGAGAGGAACTCTTAAAGCTCTGTCTTTTAAACAAGTCAAAAAACTTTAAAGATAAATATATAATATAATTTAATAACATAAACATCCCCAATGCTTTAGTTATCACTGAGAGGTTGCTTAAATGCTGCGGACAGTATAAGTTGTTTCCTAACTGGCTCTTTCCTGTTTGTGCTTATCGACACATTGCCGTGATGTCTCCTCAAATGAACTGTCATATTTTAAGTGTTTCCATTAGCATATTGAATGCATTTTGCACAATGCTTGCACACAGTGCAAATCTACTGTTTTATTTCCGTTGTCATCGTAGGTAACATGAAATCCAAAATGTTCCAACACACCGGATTTGAGCGACACGGGCGCATCCGCCAACTCCGGGCAGCCTTCATTATCACATATCGCGCCTAAAAAAAGAGCGTGGAAAGCGTGGCCGGGTTGCTTCATTTTGTGTGCGCTTCCCGCGCGCCTACATAGGAAATCATGAATATGCGCGTGCAAAAGACGTGATATGTGAACGGCCCCTTCCTCCACTTTTACTGTCTATATGTATGTTCGCACAAAACTGTCTGAGGCGAAACTGTCTGAATACGGGGCTACATTGCGCATGCGTCGAACCGTCGAACCGTGCGACACACAAACGAACCGAACCAAGAGAAGCGAACCGAACGGTTCGAACGGTTTTTCATGTACCGTGCCACCCCTAATATCTAGTGAACTGTAGCGTTTTAAGGCATCATTGGCATCCTCCCAATGTGAAGGTTGTTCCAAAAGGTAATGAATTTAATTGTTATAAGATTTAAAAGACTTTTTTTCATATCCCTCACAAAGAAGAGAATCGTACAATGAACTGCAACAAGCTCAGTGCATTAATAAATCCAAGATGGCAGACAAAGGAATGTTGATTGAATTGGAATTGAATTATTAGCAAATCAATCAATCAGAATCAGAATCAATATAGGCTATACTTGCCAGTTGAGTCTGCTGTTCCAAAACCCTCTCATGGCAATTTGTAACAATTTTATTACAAATTGGAGGCTAATTCTAATTAATTTGTATTATCTCATTTTCGTACAATCTGTTTATTCCCCATAGAGGGTTTAGGGGTGGGAATGCATGTTTCTGTACCAATCACGTCTTTCTAATTCCTTCTCCTCTATGCTAGGAGAGTCTCTTTCACAAGAAAGCATTTCCTAAAAGCAATGTAAATGTAAAATGAATCAACTCACTTGTACATATTTCAGTTCAGAGATAATTATACAAGGTAATTAAAATGGGAATGGTTTGCCTTGTTATAATATTAAGTTATTAAATAATTTTATGATGATATTTTGGCCTGGTTCAGTCACAGGCAGACGTACATTTATGGATTTACTCCTCACATATGCTTCTAGCTTTATTGGCAGGTATTACTGAATTGATGCTAACATGATTTTGGTACACCTGCAGCTCATGGGCCTTTAACAGCCACTGACATTAATAAAACGGCACAATTGTTTTATATATAATTATTATATATATATATATATATATATATATATATATATATATATATATATATATATATGTATATATATATATATATATATATATATATATATATATATATATATATAAACAAACATGACACAGAAAGGAAAATGTGGCCATTAGGGGGTCTAAACTGCACAATACCATCCAGGGTGGAGAGTAAACAGCATAGATGAGGAACGCGGCATGTGGGTGGATGCTTTGAAAGAGAAAAAATAGAGGTTTTCTTTCACCATAATGTTTGCTGTGTTGCATGCCTTCAGCAACAGCTTCAAACACATTCAGTTTCACTAGCGTTCACTTTGTAGCCCTCCCTCGATCCCTTATGTGGGCTGTGAGAATAATTTAGCCAATACATTAGCGCCACAGCTAACCGGCCCTGCGCATAAGGTCCTGTTGAAGCCGTGAGCGATATTAGCCAATATTGATGCAGCCCAGTAGTCTTCGGAGAGCCAGAGTTAATGACCAATAACCAGCAGGTGGTCTTACAACACTTTTTCGTATTAATTTTTTTTCCCCCAGTTTTCGAGGTGTATTGAATTTCCTTAAAAGGACCGATTTAATTAAATGGCAAATTAACTTTCCTCTTTAAATCGCATCCAGAGGAGTGTGATATTCCAAAAATCACAACATATGCTAACAAATGAGGAATGGTGTATTTGAGTAGTGTTGGGTGTACTAATTAATTACTGTAATTTAATCACCGTCCCCTTGAAAAAGTTATTTAATAATGATTTAATTAGTTACTTTGCATTGCAATAAATACTGTATAAACTAGGGCTGTGCAGAAACATCGATACAGCTAACTATTGTGATAGTTTTCATGATAGTGTATCGATATTCCAACTTCTAGTATCGATAATGTTTTTAAAAAGTCAGAATTGCAAGTTATAAAGTCCGAATTGCGAGTTATAAAGTCAGAATTGTGAGATATAAAAAAGTCAGAATTGTGACTTGATAACTCAAAATTGAGACTTTATATCTCTGACTTTAGCATCAAAATTGAACGTCGAATGTTAAAATGGGACGTAACGTGTTTTTAATGTAACCTTCTCCCTTCAAATCCTTTAGTGAGTCCAAGAATAATTTATGCAATTTCATATAATTTATTTGAAAGAAATAAATGAGCAGTTGTATTGTTCAACTGGTCAAGGTTGATTTAGAAAGTAATTCTAATTCTAAATCTAATTACTTTGTTGAAGATGTAATAAGTAGCTAGTAGTTAATGAATTACTTTTTTGTAGTTACTTACCTAACACTATATTTAAGCAGTGAAAATTAATAAACATAGACACATAAAACACATAATAAACACATAAAACAAGAACAAAAATACAGCAAATGTACTTAAAAGAAAAAAACACTATTGAGAATGATTTGTGGTCACCCAATACTTTTTAATTATTCAGTATATAGCAAAATACAATGTAAAAAATGAATTGCAATATGATACATATCAAAGTAAACAACTACAGTATTTGATGCCTACAGACTCTACTAAAGAAGAGTCTTTTTTTCTGTTTTTTTTTTTTTTTTTTAATATACCGTACAGCAGTGTTGGGGAAAGTTACTTTTAAAATAATGCATTTCAATACTGTATTACTCTCTAAAAAAGTAACTAATTGAGTAACTTAGTTACTTTTTATGGAAAGAAATGCATTACATTACTTTTGCATTACTTTTCCTCACCTTGGCTGGGATTGCTTGTTTGTTTGTTTTTTAGTAACGACAAAAAAGTTCTATTTTTGGCAAATGTACGGCCCTTTCAAAGCAAAAGTGAAACAAGTAAGCCTCAGGCTGAAGGAAATGCAAATTTATGCGTAACCAGTCATATTTAAAGTTAACGCAAAAGTTTAAAGTTGAATGTTTGTATATAATCAATTCTCATACGATTAAGAAAAGTCACAAAATGATTCTTCAAATGAAAGCACTTCAGGGCCTCTCATATCTCAAACAGAGCATGAGGGTTAAAGACGCTAAATGTTTAAGGATATTAAACTAATATCTTTAAATATCAGATTGGATGAGAACCTTTGGCTGATATACGTGAGCTGAAAGTTACATACGCTGAAATTGAAATTGCTTGATGCTGCTTATGTATTGATCCTCAGTATAGCTTCCCACAGTCATCCCGGGGATGGGCCTGAAATGAAAGCCTTTAGACACTTGGTCAGATCCAGTGCCAAGTGTTCCCAGCCTTGTCCTGTTTCAAGCCAGGAATACTAATTGGTCTCTTTTGCCGCTAATAGAAAGAGAGAACGTCTAGGCACTGAGATCACTGATTAGTTTGACTCGGGGCTTCACTCTTTTGTCTGATGTTGTTCCTACCTACACGTTGCACTTTTGTGGAGTTCATCAGACACATAATGAAAACTTAACAATGCTACTGACACAGAATATGCACCCTGGAAGATGATTTTCACCATTCAATCAAGTCTACATAAACATCATGAAATCTGACAGCTAAGTAGTTCATATCCAGATATTGTGATATGGTGAATTATTACACTCTTTGCATTCTGGGTTCACTCTTTATTTCTTCATTCCTGAGAGGAATATTAGCTGCAATGCTTGTTCTTATATTACATATTCACACTTGTGAAAGTGTATTAAATCAACATATCTCGCTGACTTATGGCTGTCTCGCACTCGCACAGCAAAGTAATATTTGATTGCCACCTTTGTTATGGAAAAAAAAATATCATCAAACGCAAAACACAATTTCCAGAACCTGCAGTGCTTATACCCTATTGGTGAATCTTGAGCTAAATGAATCATAGCACAGCGAGAAGAGAGGATGATGGAGCCGCAGAGCCGGGCTTCATCTCTGTGGGGTCTCTGGTGCAATTAATGATGTGCTGATATATTTATTTAGGTCTCATTAGAATGCAGCCCCTGAGGGGCACATCCTGTCTCTGAAACCCTCCCACCAGAGAGTTCATTTTGTTTGGGCAACATAACAAAGGATAAATTAAGCATTACCAGCATACACTCGAAATGCTGAGCTTGCTTTGTTCAGAATGTTCTGTAAATATGAGAAATAACGCATGTATAAAAAAATAATAATATGAAATGTAATTTCCCCAAACCCACATCCATTTCCTTTTACTGGTTTAAGTTAATGCTGATTCAATACAATTCTCTTAAGTTAACCAATTGAACTAAAATTAAAACAGAAATTACTCTTCGGTGTTGTTTTTGATTCAGATCTAACGTTTCTTCAACCAAACTTTAAACAATTATATATTTTAATGATAACATATGCCATTAAAGGGTTAGTTGACCCAAAAAATGAAAATTCTGTCATTTATTACTCACCCTCATATCGTTCTACAGCTGTAAGATCTTCGTTCATCTTCCGAACGCAAATTAAGATCTTTTACATTAGAGGTATATGACTTGTATAGACAGCAGTTTAACCACCACTTTCAAGGTCCAGAAAGGTACTAAAGACATCTTAAAACTGTTTTGTTTTTGCGCACAAAGAGTATTCTGGTCGCTTCCTAAAATTGAGGTTGAACCACTGCAGTCACGTCGACTGTTTTAACGATGTCTTTAGTACCTTTCTGAACCTTGAAAGCGGGGGTTAAATTGTGGTCTAAGTACGAGTCATATGCTTTTCTTCAGTAAGGATGTATTAAATTCTTTAAAAGTAACAGCAAAGATCTTCTTTTCTATCTAAGAATACTGACAAAAATACTGACAAAAAAAAACATTAAGCAGCACAACAGTTTTCAACTGATAATAATAAGACATGTTTCAGCAAATCAGCATATTAGAATGATTTCTGAAAGATCATGTGACACTGAAGACTGAAAATTTAGCTTTGTCATCACTTTTTTTTATTGCAGTAATTTTTCACATTACTGTCATGAATATTCAGCTGTGCTTTCCCTAGTGTCGTTTTCATGGATTTTCAGTTTGCTTTCATTTCTTTGTTTGATTTTCCCGCCACACATCAGTAACCATGGACACTAATCATCATCACAGCTGCTCATAATTCAGTTCATCACCACCATATATATACCCTGTTCACTCAGTGCTTGTCGGACAATGTATGCGTGCGCTACATACTGTTCCGCTTGTCTACCCTTTTGTTAAATTAAACTATTTTTATATTTTGATTCTTCGTCTAGAAACAATTTCTGTGCTTTTAAACAAATAAATGCAGCCAGGGTGAGCATAAGAGACGGTAGAGTAAACTCACCTGAAAACTTTTTAGGATTTTTGCATTTAATTTGTTTTATAATTTAGATGTTTATCCAAAAAAAAAATAATAATCTAATGCATTTGCTTATGTCTTTCCCAGCATTCAGACTGTAGCTTGATTAAATACATTAATTCGGAAAAAAAATATTCCAAAAATCCTTTTTTACATCATTCATTAATTTACTATGTAATAAGAAATGTTCACAGCCACAGCAGAAAAATAACACGTCAATGCTACAACTAGTGGCACTAAAGTGAGCAGTTATTGAATACCTATATAGTGGCCTGTCCTGTCCAATCAGTAAGTGTTACCATTCTGAGAGTCACAGTCAGATCACTTCTAGCAAAAGAATATTAAACACACTGGCATTGCTGTTATTTACTCTCACAACATTTTGAGTCAACCTTATGCATTATAAAACAAACATAACAACAATCATGAAGCTTTGCGAAGTGTGAGGGAAAAAAAATGTTAATGTTGTTGAACCCCTTCCCATTAAAAAATAGGAAAATTTGTTACCTAACACAAATATACTTAAAATATTTAATCTCACTTTATTAAGCAATCCCTTCGCTGCTGACCTTTAATGATCAAATTCAGGCACAGGAATAAGCAAAAATAACTTCAAATAAATGAACACAAATTTATGTATTTTTTAAAATTTATTTATAAAAAAAAATAAAACAAGAAAGCCCAGCACAGGAAAAAATAACAACACATTAAATAACACATTTAGTTACTTTTTTAGGTAATCCAATATTGAAATATTGCACTACTTTTAAAAGTAACTTTCCCCAACACTACAAGTAAATTAAACTAAAACAGAAAGACTAAACTAGTATCTTCTGGTACAACATATTCCAATTATTTATTTAATTTGGAACATTGAAAAATATTTTTTTACAATGTATCAGCCTAAAATATTTAACTGATAGGCTATATCATATTACAACTGAAGTATAAAACTGTAGAAAGCTAATGGTAATCCCACATATTAAAATTTGTAATATACATGTTCTTGCCTTTGAATCACACAATATGGCAACATGTCATTTTATTAAAAGTTAAATTCAATAGAATTACATTGAAGGGATTCAACAACAAAATAACTTTTTGTTTGTTTCCATAAATGCATCACAGAGTCTTTACAGTTGTGCCCAACATAACAAGTCCGCCATTAAATCCGCAACTCAAATTTATGAGCATGAATAATTACTCCCAGAATCATCGTAATGAGTTTAAATCTTGCTGTTATGAGAAATGCCTCCTGGGAAGATTCTTAAAAGAAAAATGCTGTGAATTACATTTACAGTGATGTGTTTCACTGGTTCTTATGACCTCGGATGTAATCACGCCTGGGAAACTAAAGAATGATTTCGCCCCAGTGAGCGGCTGACAGACAGACAGATAAATGATAGAGTGAGATTTATTGTTATTATTGGGAATTATGTGTAAATTGTTCTATAAATGGGATAATCTGGTTTGTTTATGTGTGTGATTTAATGGACAGGTTTTCTTGTGGCATTGTGTCGAGCTAGAAAAATGGATGTGTCGCGAGCGGGTTCTTTTCTTTTCTTTTCGGACCTATTTTCAAGAGACTGGGAGTTTTCTCATTTGGTCTACAGTACCTCTTACAATAGAAAGACAGACAGAAATGCATAACTGACCCTTCCCAAAGACCCGCCCCCTTAAGTTACTGTTGCTGTGTTTGAAAAGTCATGCGCTCTCACGCCACACATCATGTTCTCACACAGTGAAAAACATATCGCGGAGCAAAGAGGACACTGACAACACGTCGACAGACAAGACAGAGCAGGCTACTTCTGATGTGAAACGGTTTCAAATTTAAAATATTGCAATTTTTTTTAAAGAAGTTTAAACAATAAATACAGTACAGTGGCTCTTTAATGTGTCGTGATAGATCGCTGTAGCTCCATCAATAAATATATATATGTATATGTTTTAAAATGTCAACTCACCGAGTTGAATGAAGATCAATGGCTTGTTATTTTAGATTTCACAATAGATTTTCAATAAATGGTGATCTTTAAGATGAAGAAATGCACATGAGCGCAAGCACTTGAACAGCAACAACAGCCATTTTATGCTTCTTTATTTGCTTGTGTGATACGATTGTGCTCTCTTTGAAAACTACAGGACCTTTAGCTAGAGAGGTGGAGTGCCTTCACAGTTTCATCTTCCTCATCACTCCAGGGACACCCTGGCCTTTTTATCACCCACAGTGACCTCCGAGAGTCAACAGATAAGCATGTCATCAAAGCCCTGGTAACACGGCCCAGCCGCGAGGATCTTAGTGCAGCTATCCGCTTGATCACGTTCAGAGAGCTAATGCCTGCCTATCAGCAGCAGAGCAAGGGAACCTACCATTTTAAAGAGCTAAGCACTTGAGATAAAAGAATACGACCTACAGAGTCAAAGCATAGATTGCAATTCAAAGCAATCGCAATGTTAACAACGAAACTGCACATGCATTGAAGGATTAATGTTCTGCTTGCTGGTAAACTTGGCCTGCAAATCCAAGAGGTTGTCTCGATTTATAGTAGTATAGAAAAAAAAAAGAAACTATTTTACTATTTTGTTAATAATCAATCCCAGACATGACATGAATTAATGGCAAACCACAACCATCATCCAATCAAGTCCTGCCCTACAATTGATCAAAAAGCCATTTTACTCAGATATACATCACAATGCGGAACAAAAGACTATTACAACTTTTGTTTCATGATGACTTTAACTTGCTTTGACAACTAGTTTAAATAAAATAAATAAATATAAAATAAATAAATCGTTAAGGGGACCAATTATGCCCCTTTTCACAAGATGTAATATAAGTCTCTGGTGTCCCCAGAATGTGTCTGTGATGTTTCAGCTCAAAATACCCCACAGATCATTAATTATAGCTTGTCGAATTTGCCCCATTTGGGTGTGGACAAAAACTTGCCATTTTTGTGTGTGTCTCTATAAATGCAAATGAACTGCTGCTCCCCGCCCCCTTTCCAGAAGAGGACGGAGCTTTAACAGCTCACGCTTCGGTTGCTCAACAACAACAAAGCTGGTGAATCTCACGTAGACAAAATGAGGATTGTCAGTAACGGTGTTCAGCCCTACATCGTTCAAACTGGAGTCGGACACTGATGGAGACACTCAGGAAGAAGTTACAACTTTTAGAACGAAACTTTACGTTTCTGAACGGTTAGTCGACAAATTTATGTAGTCGCTGTGGAGTTGATTCAACGACACCTAAAGCAGAAGGTGTACATTGTCTATCAACATATCTTGCTGCAGATTATGAGAGCTCCTGCTTTGCTCTTCCCACTTAATGCCCCAAACCGTCCTCGTTCATTTCTCATCCTGTTAGCTTTCTCTCTTGTGTGTCCTCATCCTTTTCTACATTTCCCTCTCGCCCTGTGCTCTGTTATCTCTCATAAGGGAAAACTTTCCTTCTTTTGACCCATTTCAAGGAACATTTTCCCGTTCTTCGTCACTCTGATTGGATCAGTGCCTGAGGAGGATTTCAGAGTGACCGGTCAGTCTCTAAGAGGGTGTGTATGGCATGACTGACTTTTAATGCAGCATTATAATTGATGTGTGCATATCTCTCTAAAGGACTGGATGGGGTTTGGCAGGAGAGATAGAGAGAGAGAATTGAGAATCATTTCCACAGAGCTGCAATATGAAATGCACGACAGAATATCATGCATTCACATTAATTCCGCTGACTCCAAATGTCTGTCTCATTTTAATTAAAGCCTGAAATCTGAATTAAATGAGTTATTTGAATTCTCATTTTAGTCTTAATGAAAACACGTCCAAAGGCTCAAACGGTTCAGCGGACCATCTTTGCTCACTTAAATGAAGCAAAAGAGGGAATCATGCTTGTAATCATAAAGTCCTGATTGAGACATAAAATATTAAAAATAATTTTGATAAGGTACGCAAGAGTGGCATGTGTTCCAGGTGGGGTTATAAACTACGTGGGGGAAAAAAAAACCCTTACCAGAATGATAGAATTTATTATCATGCTCGTAGAAAGATGAGACATCTGCGCATCTGAGAACTAGAACCTGTCAAGTGTAGCCGAGAGCTTTAGTGGGGTGTATGAGCGTTTCATCCAGCCTATGATGGAGGATATAAGGCAAAATGTTCCTTCTCAAGGTCACAGACTGAATGAAAATATTCTTATGTTTCCAACAGGAGATTTTAAAGTATCATGAAATCTAGATCGGCCCCATTTACTTGACAGACATTTCCTGTCTTTTTGTGACTGATTGGTGCACATTATTCCAAAGAAATAAAGACTTGAAACAACTTTCCTCTTCAGCTGATATAACCAAGCCTTCCTCACTAACCACCTGTTGAGACCACTTTTCACTATACAAGTACAGTCAGTTACTGCTGGAAAAAAAAACATGTCTGCTTTACTTTTTTTTTCTAATTGAATATCCTATTTCTCTCAGAAACACGTAGCAAAATGCAAAATTTGTTGATTTGAGAACTCAGCTTCTGGTCTCCATAGTTTAACTGATCCCATAAAGGCAAAAACTGCTTATCTAAATTTGAGACCATGTTCTTCAGGTTTACTAAAACTGATGTTTTGAAGTGATACACACACACACACACACATACACACACACGTTATGTTTTCATTTTTTATGGGGACATTCCATAGGCGTAATGGTTTTTATACTGTACAAACTGTATATTCTGTCCCCCTACACTACCCCTACCCCTAAATCTACCCATCACGGAAAACACCCTGCTATTTTAGATTTTCAAAAAAGATAATTCTGTATGATTTATAAGCTTGTTTCCTCATGGGGACCAAAAAAATGTCCCCACAAGATCAAAATGTACTAGTATTACTATACCTGTGGGGACATTTGGTCCCCATAATGTAGGGAATACCCACACACACACAGATTTCCAATAAGAACAATCACTGGAGTGTTTGGCATGGTAATGGATATAACTATGTTAATATGTTTAGTCTTGGTGTGGTGGAGTGTATCGGCTACACTGCTGCTGCTGCTGCTATGCCGCTGTTGCTTCTGCAGAGCAAGTACGGGACTTGCTACTGCCAATATATACACGACACGCTGCTGTGAGCAAGTAACACATGCTGCTGCTTTTGAAAGCATACATGAATTACATGTAGCAGATCTATACAGGTGGAGCTGGGGAAGGTGGGTGTTTCTGAAGCACACCACAAACTGCTACAGCAAAAAGCATCTGAAGGTAGACCAGTGAGCTCATTGGTTGTTAATACAGCTGGAGCCAATCAGCCGCGTTTCCACCAAAATTACCCGGAACAATTTGTCGCAGGAACTTTTTACCCCAAACCTGTTGCTGTCTCCACAAAGTACTTTGAAGATTAGGCAAATTAGTTCAGTGACGTAGGACTGCTAGCAACTTTCCAGGTACCGCTGGATTTTGTCCTCCACAAATAAGCTTAATAAAGCCTAAACCTCATCTTTGGTCCATTGGTCGTATTTTTAAACTCCATTGTTGATTCGAATAGCAGACAACTCTTATTGTATGCACCACAAGAGACTTTTAAAAATGGTGGTTGAAATAAAATCAAACCAATCAGCATATTCAGCATGCAAGTCCCACCCCCAAAAGTTCCTGAACATTGAAAAAGTACTCCCTGAATTTCTGAAGGGGAATATTTTACCTGGAGCTTCATTTAAGACCCTGGTCCCTGCGGTCAAAACACACAAACCACCTCAAAGTACCTAGTTCCTGGGAACAGTTGCTGTGGTGGAAGCAAGTCTGTAGAGAACAGTGTGATTACAAGCAGATTGAGTTAAGGACCGATCTGCCTGCACCATCCAGAGCTTCATGACAGAACTTTCTGTTTCATGGTATAGGCTTGCTCTAAAGCTTGTAAAATTTGCCATCAAAATCAAAGCACAATAAAATGATTCTGAAAGAGTCATTAAAACGTCAGGATGCATTATGGCAAAGAAAATTGGTCTTAATGGGCTTCATTTTGTTGACTTTCTTACTTTAATATTTTGAATTTGGGATGAAATGTGACCTGGATGTGTTTTTGTGAGATTCACCTTTATAAACACCCTAAAAAGAGCAGCCAGAAAGAGGAGTGAAGACTATCTGTCCTGAAACGCTCCATAGGTCAAGGGTGAAGTATTCCAACTAAAGCAGAAAAAAAGGAAATTGTAAAATCTTCCATGCCTTGTATGTGTAATTACAGATAGATCAGATGTGCAGATACTGCATGGGAACGACTGGGGGGTGGAGGGGGAAGGGGGGCACTGCACAGATTAGCTGGATATAAATATTGATTTTCCACCTGAGTTGGATCTAGAGGCAAAAAAGAAACTTATCTAGATGTTGGAACAAACACGGAAGCCAGAGAGACAGAAGAGAGTGGTAAGTCCATGTGAGTGGTCACTTCTGTAGCTGCATGCATATTGAACACACTGTGACTGTATCTGTATGCGCTTACAACTAAACACAGACTCGCACGCACACGTGCACAAACACAGAGCATGCAGATCGGAGCATTTCCGTTTGACTGCATCAGCTCTCCCATGCTGCCTATGTGCACTGATGCTGGAAATGATAGCTCCATAGCTCCTGTGTATTTGCAAAGTCTCCATATGTTCGTCAGGATATTTCCTACACAGCCCACCACAGCCGTTCACTCCCTTTCCAATTTAGATCACATTATCAGCCCGCAGATCTGTCCATTGGGCTGATGTTACAGGAGATTTTGGGAGATATGTTTGTCATTGAGATGCTACAAACAAATGTTGCTTACACCACATAGTGTATAGGATAGAACAAGATGTAATGTAAGTCTCTGGTGTCCCCAGAATGTGTCTGAAGTTCAAAATACCCCACAGATCATTTATTATAGCTTTCAAATTTCCCCCCTATTTGGATGTGAACAAAAACATGCTGTTTTTGTGTGTGTCCCTTTAAATGCAAATGAGCTGCTGCTCCCGGACCCGTTTCCAGAAGAGGGTGGAGCTTTAACAACTCACGCTTCGGTTGCTCAACAACAACAAAGCTGGAGAATCTCTCACAGCCAAAATGAGGATCGTCAGTAACAGTGAACGTCAGTGTTCAGCCTTACATTGTTCAAACCGACACTGATGGAGAGACTCAGGAACAAGTTACAACTTTCAGAAAGCAACTGGATGTTTCTGGATGGTTAGTGGATAAATGTATGTAGTTGTTGTGGAGTTGATTCAACTCATCAACTGGCATGTGCCGTCATATTAATTTTTTTGTAAAAAAAAATCGACCCTCGTTTGTAGCAATCCGGCGTAAAATGACGGCATGCCAAACAAACACTCTACAACAACAACTCATCCTCTTCTCGAAAGCAGCCTAACATGGCCTCGCCCGTTTCGATGCGGCCTCCTGAGGGCAGGGTTTATGTAAATTTTAGGGTTTGTGATATCACCAACCCGGGAAGCAGCTCATTGTAGTCCCTACCAGCTGTTTGTTGTAGTCCTTAAAAAGTGATTTCTGTGAAAGAAAATATCTCCCTTTGCATTGAACTTTGAGTGTCGTAACTTTGCAGATGTTGTTTATGCTCTAACAGCAACATTACAAACTAAATAAAGTTAAAAAAAAGTGAAATTATAATCAAGAAGCCCTTTAATGTAAAAGCAAGAGGCTTCCAATGCCATCTGCTTCCAGTTAATTTTACCAATACAAAACTCATTATGCTGCTTGATATTGCTAACTAGTATTTCTTATCACATTATTTTATATGGATATTATTTGTATATATTGTTTAAGATTTGCTATTTATAAGGATTGCTACGGGACTACTCGGAATTACTGTGATTTTACAAACTCACACTGGTGCCCCATGCTTGGGATAGCCTTGGATGTTCAGTAAGATCTATTACAGTTTTTCATGAGTAAGGGAAATTACAGTCAACCCATTAACAGCTTTTAAGAATTTTTTTTACAGTTTCAAATTAGAATAATTTAATAGTGGATCCCTGTTAAAAGGCCAGCATTGCTGGAAACCAACATTTGTTGTGTTTTGGAGGCTGGAATCCCCAGGATCATCACCAAAAATCAGCAATAACCTGGCTTTAAGCTATTTATTTATTTATTTTCCAGCAAGGATTGCAGTTTCTCGCAAAAGAGAGTGATACCAGTCAGTTTTGTCGTTGAAGCATTTTCCAAGGGTCAGGAATTGGTTAACCCGCCTTTTTCTAGCCCTTAAGTCTGTCATATCCCACGCCATGGGAATGAGGAAGGGGGATCAAACAGCCCGATGGCCTTTGAGCCCATGTTGACAACTCAGGACTCTTCGAGTGCCAGCAAAGCTCATGAATATTGCATGTGTTGCATCAGAGCCGACAGTGACACGTAAGAAATGACATTTCTGAAACAAACGTCTCGCTCCGTCTAGTCTAGCTTGGATTTTTTGTTAAGCCACTCCTGTCTACGTTAATTAAAGCCGCTGTGGAAAAACGTGAAGTCAATTTGTGCGTCAAATCCTAATGAAGCATATTACAAACACACCAATTGGAGGCAGCGAAAGAACCGCAAGCCACGAGCGTCACCACTAAAGAACGGAAATTGCCATCCGCTCCCAGAATGCTTTGCTGTGGTTATTGTTTTGTTGCTGTTTCTGGTGTATGTGGTGCTAGACGTGAAAGCTTTGAACTCGACTAAATCTGTAGTAGTTGTCTGCATTCTGAGTCTTGCCACATGCTGCTTCTTTCTCTCTCCATTTCCTATAAACCTTGTGATTATGGGGAGCACAGCTAAATGTCTTTCTTCTCGTGAAAGCAAGCACAGAACTCAAACTTTCACTCCACCAGCACCGACTTTTACTTGCCTTGAAAACTGGTCTCAGGAGCATGTGAGAGAAAAGCAGCCCAAGCGAAGCCATCAAAAAAGGAGCCATTTTAACAGCTCAGCGGGTGTAGAAAATGGGACGCCTGCAAAAAAGGACCGTCACAACTCTTAATGAGATATGAGCACACAGACACCGCCGCACAGCGCGTCCGGCTGTTCAGCTTCAAGCTGCACACTCCCCCTAGTGAGCATGTGAGCTAATGCCTCAGGATGTGTCTGTGTGAGCGGAGAGAGTGTTTGTGAGAGCATGAGCCACGGGAAGCGTTCTGAACAAACACACTGCGAGTCTCACTCTTACAATCTTCTTGAATGCGAAAAAATATAAAATATGACATTAAGTAAAAGACACAAAATCACTGAAATACAGGAGAATGCTGTACTCCAACCATGAAAAGTTATATCATGTGCATTCCCTTACAAAAAAGAACTGCAGTATATTGAAGTAGAACTGCAGTAAAACTGCAGTGCCAAGTAGTTTAACTGCAGTTTAATTAAGCACAACCATAGATTTGCAGCATAATGAAGTATAGTCACAGTACAACAGCAGTAAAACTGTAGTATAAGTACAGCTGCAGTAAAATGAAGTACAACTGAAAGTTGCATGAAGTATAAAAACAGTATAACTGCAGTTGTATTGCAGTTTTATTTCACTAGAACTTTAGATGTATTGCAGTATAGTTGTACTCCAGTAAAACTACAGACATTTTAGGTTATACTGCAATACTGCAGTTTTTTCGTGTCCAAAAAACTGCATTTTTCTATATGTAACAAAAACTGTAGTATTACTTCTAAAAAACTGCAGTAATCTTTTGTAAGGGTTGTCCTCTTATTATCTTCAACATGATACATTATACTTTAGCTGTGAGAACAGATCACTTTTAACACACACAGAAATTCCTTCCAGTATATTAGGAATTATTATATAATTCTGTTACATACTGTCAACATTGTTACAACAATGTTAAGTTTGACAGCATTGACATTTTCATCAGAAATGATTTTAAACGTTTTAGCCCAAAACTACACTTGTTAGCATTCGTGCTAAGAGCACATGGCACATTGTGAAATCATGATTTTAAAGACTTTAAAGAAACTCACTGTGATATTGTGGTAATAATTTGGACAGACATCTTTTGGTGTGAGAACTTGTTAGATTAAAATATTTTTTCAGAGAGAGCAGACACATCTTTCATCACTTCAGAAGAGAGGGAAAGTGACATCATTTCCTGTGTCTTTCATAGTTGTGGGAGATAATTTCACCTATTTAAAGGCAAAGTATGGAAATCATATAGTATTTTTAAACAATTTAATTTTGTTGAATTAGGAAAATTATTATTTAGGGCTTTTATAAATAAAATAAATGAAATATTACCAACAGAGAAGTACACTAGATTTTTTGATTACGCAATGAGACACGATGGGAAAAAATACACTGACTAATTCGGAAAACAAGAAATTATGATTTTTCAGCTATATAAGACACTTTTTTACAGAAAATATATTGTTATAGGCTGTAACATCTCGTGATCCATGTGAATGAGTGACAAATTATTAAAACAATTAAAAAATATAACCATTTGAAAAATAGCAGAAATTGAATTGACACCACATTAAAGTCTGGCTTCTTTTAATGAAATCGCTGAATGAATGAATGAATAAATAAATGAATGAATGAATGACCATTCAAAAGTCAATGTTAAGAATTCTCTTATGCTCACGAAAGCCATATTTATCTAATCAAAAATACTGTTCAAAAAATCATGAAATATTACTACATTTTTAAATAGCTGTTTTCTGTTTTAATATATTTTAAAATGTAATGTATTCCTGTGATCAAAGCTGAATTTTCAGCATCGTTACTCCAGTTTTCACTGTCACATGATCCTTCAGAAATCATTCTAATATGACGTTTTGCTGCTCAAGAAACATTTCTTATTATTATGAATGCTGACAACAGTTGTGCTGCTTAATATTTTTGTGGAAACCAACACATTTTTTTCCCCCTCTGGGTTTCTTTAATAAATATGAAGCAAAAAAAAAAATATTTGAATAAATATTTTGTATTATAAGCCTCACTTTTGAACAATTTAATGCAGCCCGAATAAAAATATGAATTTCTTTAAAAAAAAAAAAAAAATCTTACAGACCCCAAACTTCTCAACCGTGGTGTAAATAAAATGAAATAAAGGTGTGTGAGAGAGTGCAAGTATGAAAGCCTGGAAGTGAAGAAATGCCTGCGCATTATTCGTGTATCTGTGTTATGTGCACGCCAATGAGCCACGAGAGCTCAAGAGGTCACCGTTTGGCTCATTGGCGTGCACATAACACAGAAGCACACGCAAATGACCACACAGAATTAAACAGCTCTGACCTCTTGGGTCCTTGTGCCGGTCACGCTCACATAATATGAACTCTCCATTGGTGGACACACATAGATGCTGTATCCAGCTCAGCCTTAAAAGTGAAACACACACTTATTTTTACACTCACATAAAGAAAGGTTTAAGCTGTTTCTCAGATAGTAATTTACCTAAGTCTACAAAAGCCCTGGTTCACCCTAGACGAGATAAGACATCACTATGACCAATACACATATTAAATTAATGGATAAGAGCAGTTTTTACTTCTTTGATATCTCGTTTTGCATTCCTATAGAGAAAAAGTTACACGGTGGGTAAATGACAATTTCCAAAAGCTGCACTCTGATTGGTCTGATAAAATAAGCAGCTGTTTATATATCATTACTAATATGATTGCAGAGATTACAAGCATGCTCATGTGCAAAAAGTTCCTCCAACATTAGCTCAGAACTCATTCGAAAGCTTCCTAACACTGTGAACAGCAAAAATGGCCCATTGTTCAGTAATATGCTCAAATTAAAATGAATGAGAAGGGAGGGTGAAAAATTACAAATTTAATGGTTTCCAATGAAATCAAAGGCGGTATCCTCAGCACTGAATAATAAGTGGTAATATGAACTTTAAACTGGAAAAGAGGAAAATTATGCGCTTTAAAAGATTTATAAAGCTGGCTATTTGCATACTTGCACACTTCCATTGTATGCTAATCAGATGGGCCATCTAGGTATTCATATTAAAATATATTAAATCTCAGCCAGAAGAGGTCAGGTCCTTCTATACCCCTCGCACAAACTGTACATTTTAATTGACCTCTAACCTTGATAATTCACACTATATGAATATGTATTTATAGGGATGGTTTACCCAAAAATTCCATGTTCCAAAGAAGAAAGAAGGTCATACAGGGTGAGCAAATGATGACAGAATTAACATTTTCGAGAAATTTAGGATAGAAAAGGATATTCATCCAAAATTCTGATCAAAACTCACTCTCATGTTGTTAAACCTGTATGAATATGAAAAAAAGTGTTAATCTGAAGGTCTGAGATGCTCTTTTCCATATATTAAAAACAGATGGAGGGACCAGAACCTGTCAAGCTCCAAAAAGGAAATAACAAGCACCAGAAAAGTAGTCCATTTGTCTCATGCACTACAGTCCGCTCAAGTCATTTCTTTGAGGAAAGAATGAACTGAAAATGATGCTGCCTTCACATGCTATCGAATATTTCCCACTTCTGAAAGCTCACATTCTAGTGCTTTGTTGTCAGAAAGAACATAAATCATAGAGGACACACGGTTTGTTCTTGCCTATTTATTGGGAAAATCTTATTAAAGTTATAATGATATTTAGGGTCTCATTCATTGACAACCACATAAACATTCACCACGCTATTTAAATAGTCAGCTTGCTGATGATTTTGGAACTTCAGCGAAACGTAGGCTATTTCCGCTGTGTATAAAACATACAATAGCTTCAAATGATTAATCATAAATGTAAATATGCATTACGTTAACAACAAGACAAGGTGATGTAGCTGTTGTGGAAGAATAATGAAGAAGATCAGTCACAGTAGCAATCATTCTCCCCATCGCCATGTTTAAAGGGCCGTTTAACAACACTGTTTTCAATCAAAATCGGAAAAACTTTTTTATGCATTTTCGTCGTTCATTTACATGACAACAGCGTTTTGGGGGCCTGAAAACACAAACATTTGAAAGTGGGTTTCAATCTGAAAGTTTTTGAAAACAAAACCGTCTCTTTGTAAACCACAAAAACGCAAATTTGAAGTTGTGCGCATGTGTATTACGTGTTCAGTCTATAGTGTTTTTTTACGGCATTTCCCATTGGTAAATGTGACTTGAGAGGGTGTCCATGTCCAATATTTAACTAGGAAACTCAGATAATTATTTCGATAGCATGTAGGGGAAAGAAAAATCCATATTAATTTTCACTGTATGGAAAAGAGCTTGGACTTTCTGCTCTCAATAGCTTTTGTACTCCATAGAAAAAAGTCATGTGGGTTTTAAGACATAAGTAAAGGATGACAGAATTCATATATCCTTTTATATCCACAGCTCAAAAATACTAAGCAATCAACTCAAGAAAAAAAAAAAAATCCATCTAACCGTGGCCTTGGCAGAGTAACGCTGAGGTAAGGCTCAAATAAAACACGCTCTTAAGATAATTAATAACGCTGTGGTTCCAAGCATGCATCAAATGTAAATGGGCCAATGTGTGTTTTAATGAACCACTCCTCTTCCACCTTTTAACTTGGAATCATGTTCAGAACTGAACAATATCTGAAGTGCAGAATTCTCGCAAACTGAACCGCCCTGCTATGTCTTTTAGGAATGATAGTTAAATATCATGGGACCGCCAATCTCTCTTCAAGCCACAGTAGCCATCTCATTTGTACAAGATGACACGCATGGAAGCAGGCAAGGGGGATTCAAAGGATTGGGCACATATTAAATGCATTTTAAATGCTTTTTATGAACTTTTAATGGCATTCCGAGAGGGTTGAACTCAGATAACTGAGTGCAAAGAACTGAGACTAACAGTGTGACGGTAAAGAGACAAAAATGTGCTTGCAATCCAGGGAATATTGCAGGATACTACAGACCAATACTGTCCAATATATCCAAAGCTTTGCTTTATATATATATATATATATATATAAAATCAAAGCTTTCACTGTTAACCAACCAGTGCGTTTTTTCACATGTTGCACCGCAATGTGGTTTTGGACAGAGCTCAGTAAATAAGGATCAGTCACTTTTAATTCACTCTTTCACAGTCTTCCCTTTGGCAAACATGCTCGGGATCGTCATAGCAACAACCATGGTGAACAATTATAGCACTATTCAGCGACTGTGTTAAACAGGCAGAACAATCCAGCACACACACACATGTATCTATACACGCTCGTGGAGTGATTTGCTTGGCCTTTTGAGTTCCATTGTTTTTACTATCTCATGCTTCCATCTTTGTTTTGGCACCTCTTTCAGTCATCTATATTCCTTGTTCACGCTCTCTCAACATATCACTCTCTTTCTGTCTCTCTTCTTTGAATTTAGAGTCTGAGAGTTTAGATGAGATTGGAAACTTCCAGGTGCACATGGACAGTCAGACAAGTAATACGGGCTGAAAGCAATTTCCTCCCTGCTTTATCAAACTCTGAGAGATGGGCAATAACCACATATAGTAAGCCCTGACTCTCTTGTTTATTATTTATATCGGGTTGATTAGGATCCGAGAGTCGCACACATCTCTCTCACACACATGAGTATCGGCGAGGTACCGTCGTTCACAGGGAGAAACATGCATTACTTACACATCTGCTTGCGTTCTACATTGTTTAGATGGAGACCTGACTGGTTTCAAATAACAATTAATATCATTGAACAAATGCCTAGAAGATGATGAAAACGAGGCACATGAGTGGACATGCCATCATGATAAAACAAAACTACTGACAAATCTATCGTTGTGTCAGCAACATAATGGGATGTTTGTGCACCATTTGTCTTCTGCAATGGGACATTTTTGGTTGAAACAGGATGGTGAATGTGATTTACCAAGTAAAACATGTTCCTGGAACAACATTCTTATCAATCAATCAGATTACGTTTACGGGTAATGTCAAGTTTAGGTTTACAGCGATGGCTATGAGCCTTTACTGTCGTATTCACCTCTCATTTCCCATTGATTTTAGGGATAAGTTTAGGGGTAAGGATAGGGTTAAGACTATGTTTTTAGACAGGAATGTTGATCCAGGAACATCTCTTACTTGGAAAAATCACGGCCAGCGAAAACAGGATATCAAGGACAACAAGAAAAAGTAAATGTGAGATTTATCCACTGGGAAAATCTCGTAGAATAAAGTTTACAAATGAACTGCTCACAATAAGTCTAATTTAAAGTGATAACTTTTGATTTCATGTTAACATTTGAAATTGTTAGCTTTTGAGACCATCAATTTTCTAGTGTCCTTCAAAATCCAGTTTAAATACACAGTTGAATGCATGAAAAAATGTTCATCCTGGAAAAGACAAAAATATTGATTACAATTGAATGCTTTCTAGAATGACAATGTACTCTCCACCTTAATCATAAAGCCTACCTGCCACTTATCTAACGCTTCAACATATAATTCGCATCCTTCAAAGCCATCAACCTCAGATCTATGCACATCTACCACCTCAGATTATAACCCAACATCTACCACCCTCTATTATAGCCCCTTTCAAAGTAAATTACCGTAAAATGACCAAACTGACTTTATTGGTAAATACACAAATAAGCTGTTTACTCAAGCAACAACACTAGCAGCAACATTGTCGTAAAATGGGTTAAGATGTGTTTTCGGGCATTAAATAATGGTACAAATATCAGTAAATTGACTAGCACAAACATTAGTAAATTACGTTGCGTGATTAATTTACTTGATTCGATAATGTCCTCCCATAAATTTAGCGCCTGAAAGGGAAACTCCTACAAATTCATATGCAATGTGTTCAGCCGCAAAAACAACTCAGTCAATGCCTTTTCAGCGCTAATTTTGCACTGCGTGTATTCAATAAATCCTGACAGCGGTCAAAAGAGGGTTTGCGCTGGCGCAAGCTGTTAGTAAATCTGGCTCATGATCTCTTAACGGTAACTTACCAGTAAAGACTTGTGTGTGAAAGGGGCTTATAGTTTTTATCGTCACCAAGTTCTAAACTGCAAAATGTGGACAATTAGGGATTAAAGTCACCATGAAATCAAAATTGACAATTCTTGATTTTGTTGTGGAATATTGCAGTATTTAGTATAAGTGATTTATCTGTGGGATTTCTCATTATTATTATTATTTTTATTCATGGTTCCTCGTAATCTTTAATCAAAATAACTTCCCCTGTAACATCACTGATGACGTGTTTACTGGGACGAGGGCGGGACAACCTGTCACTCACATGAGATCGACCAATAGCAAACCACAACGATCACTTCAGTTCCCCATGAACAAAAGTCCTGCCCTGCATTTTTCCTTGTTCAAGAAGCCGTTTCACTCAGATATATGTCAAAGAAGGAAGAAAATACTATCACAACTTTTTTTGACTGAAATAGCAGATTCTTTTTATGGCAACTGATTTTTTATTTTATTTTAGCCTATGGTCATGAAAAGAAACAGTGTCATGTAAAAGGTGTTAAAAGCTTTGTTATTATTCTATTGTTGAGGGCCAAAAGTTGAATGGAAAGCATGTATTAATTTATTTTATGTTTAATAACATATGCAAGGAGATACGTCAATATAGGAAGAGTTATTCAGCATATTCATTTCAGTGTCAAGTTCTTCATAATAGGGATAGATAAAAGTTGTGCGAGTACTGTAACACCTACTAGTCTTATTATTTAATAAGATTAAACACTGAGGCCAAATAAGTGAGCATCACCATAAACACAAGTGTATGGTAAGTTAATTGGGTGTACAGTATAGGTCAAAGACAGAATAAAATTAATTAAGAGAAATCCATTCTTGGTTGCAAAATCTAAAGAGGCCAGTGTTGCCATAGAGATAGCAGCACTCAGCAATCTTTTGACACAGTTCCTGAATCTTTACCAAATGCATTTACAAACTACAGAAAGACCAAACTACAGTACTCTTCTTTTAGACCCTGACACGGCTCAAAACACAGATAAGTGCCTGAACCCCGGCGCAAGATTCTGCTCTGCTGAACTCTTAAACTCAGCCTATTTTCTCTGGCATCTGCAGACACCTAAGCCCACATATACACTCTTAAAAAACAGGAATCTTTAAAAATTCATCTGCATTTTCTATTCAGCTCCTCTTCGGTTTCCATTAGGCTTTCCAAATCGGTTACAAAAGCATTAAATGTTAAAACCTAGTTCAACACCAAGGAATATTGAAAGATAAACACGTCCATGCTTCACACTTTCTCTCACAGTGTTGTTTTATCAAGAGCAAATGGTCCATTCTATGAAACGAGTGGCTTTTACACTTTGATAAATTTACTTTATCAAAAGTAGAAGTGTAGCCTACTCTTACATTTATGAGGACAAAATTACATATAGGAAATGGCTCATTCGGGAAAATATTATAGTTGAAACATTCTTGTTTGTTAACAACCATTATTGTTAGTTTAATAATACATCATGTAAAACTCTACATTACCACTTTCAAGTTTGGGATGAGATTTTTTGCTTTAAACTGATTAAAAATGACAGTACAGACGTTTACAATGTTACAAAAGGTTTCTGTTTCAAATAAATGCTGTTCTTTTGAACCGTCCATTCATCAAAGTATCCCAAAGAAATCAGTTTCCACAAAAAATCATAATGAGAAATGTTTCTTGAACACTAAATGAGCATATTAGAATGATTTCTGAAGGATCATGTGACACTGAAAATTCAGCTTTGATCACAGGAATAAATTACAGTTTATTTAACATTTTTAAAATATAATATAACAAAATATTACTGTGTTTAATGTTACTGATCAAATAAATACAGGCTTGGTGTAAACATAAGAGACGTCTTTGACTGTAACGCACTGTAAAACATTCTTCATCAAAAGTAATTTTACATATGCATATGAGAGGCAAACATGGCACTTGTTTTGTAGAATTACCCAATTGTTGCACTAGCAGAAGTCTCTTAGTTTGAGTATAATTTATTTAAAGGCAGAATTCAATAGTTCCTGGCTGAGCATCTCTTTTTTCTCAGTCTTTGTATACAAAGAAAACATTGGCCAGGTCCAGCAAACTATCACATCAGCAAATGATACACATTATCCTTCTGAATAAGGGAAACTAAACACTTAACTTGTTTTGTGTGCAATGTTTTGGGCCAGAAAAGCATAAGATTTGCCAGAGAGCAAACAGTGAAGCTGTCAGAAACAGTAATAATGTTAATGCAGCATATTTTGATTTTAGCCAGCAGTGAAGATAAGCTAGGAGATTAGTTTTAATTAGACAGTGTGTGGATAGACTGCTGGTTCTAGGGAGAAATCTGTCAGCATTAGTCTGCATCACAAGAAGCTGCAAATGAACATGAAACACACTCGTGAGGACTCGCTCTACCAAACACACACGAGCTGACCATGAGTGTGTAGCAGTCCACGGTCATGTCTTATTCATCTATCTATTTAACTGTGTGGGAGGGACACTTTCAGGGCACATGTACGCTCTCTGAGCGAGGGCATCACCACGGCCCAGATTACCTCACTGGCTGCATATACACACACACAACAGCTGATCACTTCTTAATATTGTTATGTTGTTTACTAGAATGCCACTTTCAGACAATTCTAAATGCAATATGTATCTGACCTACATCTTTGCACTTTATCCAATCCTTATCTTAATCTGGGATTTTCCATTATTCTTGAACGAAAGACGGGCTCAAACTAAATCCCGTAGCAGATCTATGCAGGTGGAGCTGGGGGAGGTGGAGGGTTTCAGAGGCACTGCAGGACTAAAGTAAACACCGAATCAGACTATTTAAATGTTTAGCAAGCGATCTCATTGGCTGCAGGATCAGCGGAAGCCAATCAGTTTATGCCAGGAGGCAATTGCATGTAAAGGACCTATCAGCCTGCTCCATCTAGAGTTTCATGACTGAACTAGATATACATACAGTATGAATCCCCCTGAATCCTAACACATCTTCCAAAGCACCATTTCCTTCTAAGTATCCGATAGCACCACATTTTAAAGTGATTTCAACCAGATATCTATTGGATATCATAACAGAGTTTTTTAATCTACCTCAGAGCGTAGATTGTCACACAGCCAGTCTGTGAGAGAGAGAGAGAGAGAGAGAGAGAGAGAGAAAGAGAGAGAAAGAGACTGCTGAGCAGCCCAGTGGGGAAAAAAGTGTTTAACGCAACAGAGATGAAACCAAATCACATCTGACACTCTGTTATATCAGTGTAATTAACATAGGGGGACAGATAGATGCAGAGACACCCTTGTTGCTTGCTCTGGTTCAGCGGCCAAGCGTGTGATTATGCCGGAGTGTTCTTGTCTCTAGTGGCTCCAACCCTTTCACTGTGTCTCCCCACCAATGGAAATAATAGCTACATTTAAGCAGCTTGTAAACTGACTCTTCACGATTCTCATCCAGTAGATGATGCTTTTTGTGATGAATGAGGATTTGTCGGATGTGTTAATGCCGTATGCTCTCGGCACTCAAAGCTTGGAGTGTTGAATATTAAGGAGATAAATGGCATATAAATGGGGAGGTAAATGAAAGGAAATGAATTTTTTGTCGTTGTGAATACAAAAGATAGTGACACTGAGTGCTTTGACTTATTCATGCTTTCATAATTATTGATATGTCCAAAAATTAACAGCTTTGAAAATGTTTAAAGGTGAACTGTAAAATTTGGAATGGAGGACTTCAGCTGCAGAAAAAAAAGGGCCGGGAAACTAATGTGTAAACACTAATTGTCAGTTGGGGGGCATATATTACATTATGATAGCTAAACTATTTATGACATTCCATAGCCTCCTTTACTAGTAATTAACATCCATGCTAAATAAATAAACCTCTTTACGATGCATTGGTGGCACTAAATGATGTTCAGGAGTGTACAAGGTTGTTGAAGATCTATCTTGCCATTCATGAGCTATAAGTGACTAAATGAGTTTGGCCAGCTAAGAGGCCTTAAAATATTAAAATGTTTTTGAAAGTCAAGTCTTGAGGTAATAAACAATTGAGTAGGGGCTATATCTAATATCCATAGCCGTCTTTATAAATATTACATTTATTAATAATGTATAAGACAATCATATATAAACAACTGTTCAAAAGTTTGAGGTAGGAAAGATTTTATGATCTTCAAAGTGTCACATGATCCTTCAGAAATCATTCCAATATGCTGATTTGGTTGCACTTTATTTTACAGTTTGTGTACTTACATGTAATTACAGTGTAATTACTGGGTAACAAAAGGTAACTACATGGGTTAAAGTTACATTAAGGGGTAGTACCTAGTTATTACCTATTCAATGCAGTTATTATAAGTACAAAGTATATACATTGAGAACAGGACTGTAAAATAAAGCGCCATCAAACTTTATTATCATCACATTTAAAAAGCAGTTGTACTGCTTAATATTTTTGAGGAAACATTGATAATTTTCCAGGATTTTTGATGAATAGAAAGTTCAAAAGAGCAGCATTTATTTGGCATTTAATGCACATAAACAACAATTGAATACAATATTAAACCTCTCAAAACAAAACAAGCAATATTAACTGTTCAAAAAGGATGAACAAGAGCATAAATTAGCTTACTTGGATTGTACAGTATGCGTTAAAAGACAAGTAATTTCTGTGCTACCGAATTGAATATATATATAGAGAATATATTAATTTCGAAAATATCATTATTCAAACCACCGTACCTCAAGCTATTATCAAATGGAAAGACAAGCCAAGTCAGGTTGCTCAAAGAGACAACACTTCTGTTCTGTGACTAAGTGGTGCCATCTCAACTTTAAAGAAGGTGCAGGTTTTGATATCAAAGTTGACCAAAGTTTAAAAAGTGCAGTGGATACAGCAACTGGCTTTGAAAGAGCCAACAAAGACAAGCAGCATAGACAATATTATTCATGCCCAACAAGTGTTTCCACCAAACACCTGAAGGATGCGTCTCCCACATGTAAATAACCCCTTCATGAGCTAAAATCGTTCAACACAGAAGGGCAAATACCTCCAGGCAGGACTTCTGGAGCATGTTGCGTTATATAAAGTGTGTATAAAAGGAGAACAGATGGTTTGATAGAGGAGTGAAAGAGGTCTTCGATGCGAAACACTGCAATGCTGTTTTCCCAATTCACACAGCAATCGAGATTCACACCAGGAGAGAAGCCATTCACTGAGGTTACATATCAGAGAACCTCCGCTGTCCTTCAAACCAATGAAGCCATTCGGATGTAAAAACACAACCAGATGGTCCGGAATAAATTGTACCCAGATATAGTTATAAATGCAAAACTAAGTACTAAACTGAATGGAACTGGTGGAAACATCCAGTTTTAAACCAACAAACCAATGCCAAGTTCTTGCTATTGACCCTCATGTTTAGTGAATCGCATGAAGGCGCAAACATAACAGCACCCTCTTCAGGGAATCGCTATTGGACAAAGCTCATTTACCACTTGTATTTCATACTTAGACTTTCAGTGAGCTGTTTCAAAAAGATCCTTGGCGCATATGACAAGGAGGTCTTTAAGAATGACCCAATCTCAGTGAAGCAGGACTACATCAGAATCCATTCGTGCGTGCAAGGCTTACAAGTTGGATCTTATGCAAATCAGATGCTTTATTTTCCTTCTGAATGCATGACATCAAAAGCATGATGGGACACGTGAATCATAAAATAAATAAATTACATTTAGCCTAAGCCTCAAAACAGCAGTGATAAGCTCCAGTGGAGTGGATCCATTTCTCTACCAAGTCAGTACTTCTCTTGAAGGCAAAATATCTCTTAAAATGGTGAAACACACGAACAGTCAAAGGTTTAGACAAGTATTTCTTCATCATTACCCCCCCCCCCCATTAAATGCAGCATTAAGAATAGTGCGACCAAAAAGTTGTAAAAAACAAAAAACAAAATTTTTTATTTTAGCTTCTGAATTCTCTCAGACGACTTCATATTGTAATTATTTTTAAACAGTATTGAAAGAAATTCACATGTGGGGACTTGTTGGCTGTGAACTGGTGTAATGCATTCATTAAAAAAAGACAAAAATAAATAATGAAATAAAATAAAATAAAAAATAATAGTTATGTAATAATAACATTTCTGATTGGTAAAGAAATGTATATGTAGGGACAATTAATAACTGTCCACAAAAGTAATTTTTAGTATTTAATTAAACATAAACCTAGTGTATGGATCAAAATGTTATGGTAATAAGAAGCAAATTCAGTCATGTACAGCCAAACTTTTGACTCGAAGTACCTTCTGAAGAACATAATGAGGGATATACTACATAAGAGCGGTGATTGGGACCAGAGAGCTGCAAATATTGCATAAAAGCTTTTGCATAAATAACATTATGCAAAAGATATTTACATTTCATGGACCTGCTTGGGGAAAAAATCAAATCACACATTCTGCCCTTGCTCTCTTCATTCATCTCTCATAAAACCTCCAGCCAATGAAGACAAAACTCTCCAGCAGGCATGCAAGCAGGGAAAACACGCTTGAGTAGGCAGTCCCAGAACAGGACTCAATCTTTCAAAATGGCTACCTCGGTCCGGAAGACAAGTAGATTTACAGCTATAGTCTATGTTCTCAGACTAATATGCATGTCTGAGCTGTTTTAACTGAAAGCAACTTAAAATTACATATCTTTAAATGTGCCCATTGTTTTGTCTCATGATGCACATCAGAAATGTTTTTTTTTTCTAAGTCATGTTTAAAAAAGCCACTTAAATGTCCTAATTGAACTAAGGCCTAATCCTGCTTAATCTAAACCCTGTCTGTGAAACCAGGCCTTAAGGTTTAACAGAGTCTGATTCATATAACTTCATCTCATACCGCTGGAGAAATTATTCCACATAAAGGCCGGACTTAAATGAGAATGCAAAGAGAACCTTTGGTAGAAATATCTCCCTCAATCCTATTGCTTTAAAATTATCGCCCTGGGACAAATCTTCAAAAATCACTGGTCTTGGATCAGAGCCAAATACTAACCTTAACTATGAGCAAAAGGTGAAAGCTGATTCTTGATCAGTGGCTGCAGACTTTATGAATATTGTACCGAAAACGCATTCCTATATTTTCTACATTTTAAAAACAGGTAGTATATTTTAATTTCCAATAATGCTTCCTATTTAAAATTATATATCCTCATTTAAATTAAGTCAAGAAAACCCTGCCCTTTTCCATAAAAATCATTTGCTGTCTAATTCTGCTGATTTCTTCTGTAGAATCTTGGCCTTCTCCTCTGTAATTTAATATAATATAATTTAATATAATATAATATAATATAATATAATATAATATAATATAATATAATATAATATAATAAGGCACAGCCACACAAAGCTTAAACATGAAATTTAAAAACAAATCACCAAAAATGCCCCCCGCCCGCCCCCTCTCTCGCTCACATCTCTCTTCGTTTCACTATCATCAAACACCACCTGTCTGTAACAAAATCCAAACATCCAGCCAATGCTCTGCAGACTTGCTTAAGTTTCCAGTTTTGTTCAACTTTTAGCGTTCAAAGACAAGGTTATTATTTGCCCAAGTGCCTCAGTACATAAAATTGACAAGATGGATCTCTGAATTATTGAAATGTGAACTATTATAAAGTCTCATATCTTGCCAATCCAGAAATCTCCAATCCAAAATCACAGACAGTGCTGCAGCCAGGAGGCTCAAGCCAACAACCTGCTCTACGAGCAAATCATTTCATCAGAAAAATCTATATCAACAGTGCATTTGCAGACTTTACAGATTTAAGAAATAAACTCCCAAAGATTAACAATCATTTCCAGTGAAAATAATCTCAGTAACCCTATGAAATACATTCCAGCTCTTCGCAAGAGGTCCTATTGTGCTTGATCTGTTTCATGCATCACAAACAGGTGGTTAACACTCCGAACAGGCGTTTTCTGTAAACATTTAGATTATCTCTGCTGAAAAGACTAAGCTGGTTTGCTGGTCTTAGCTGGTTTAAGAGGGTCTCCCAGCCTGGCCAAGCTGAAAAGTACCAAAATCCCTGTAATAACATCTTAATCAGCTAGCTTAGATTGGTTCAGTTTGGTCTTTTCACAGGGATGTTTGAGGGGGAGCATTTCAGGACAGCTTGGGGAAATGCTCATTAAAAATGGCCCTATAGAATCAAAACAACATGTGCATGTTTTTCCAGCGAAGTTGTCAAGAACCCATGGCAGCAAAACAAAACAGCATGGACAAGACAGCTGAATATTGCACAGAAGTAGGCTACTGGATGTTGCGGACTTACACTGCTGTTTTTTCCAGACCAGTACACGACTGCGTGGTTGTGCGCGGAGTCTCCAGCCAGAGCAAAAGTGCTGCTGGCCAGTTTGGGTTCGTCTGGTCTGGAATCCGATACTCTGGCATCATGCTCATCATCCTTGTTCCAGCGAACTTCGGCGCGTTTACTCTGTCCGTCCACCCGCAGACCGGAGGTTTTCCTCTGCTCCTCCGAGCGGGCATCAGCGCTCCGCGCGCTCTCCAGAAACTCGGGCACGCTTCTTTTCACTCTCTCTGATGCGGGTTCCGATTCGGATACACTTTCCACATATTCATCCGAAAACAATTCTTCATCTAAAGCGGACTCGGTGAAGTTCCCCAAAGGCGCGCGGGAGTTTATCCCCTCAGCGTTTCTTTCCAGTTTCGGCGCAATCCCTGGAAAACCATCCGCCTCTCGTCCAGTGGGTACTCCAATATTCGGGTAAAGAACTGTGATCAGCTTGGGTTTCTTTTGATCCTGTCTCGGATATTTCCCAGAATCAGTCTGGTCACGCAGATGCTCATCCCCTGCGTAATTCACTTGCATTGGCGACATACATGGCGCGCAACTTATATCTGCCTTTGCATTTGGAAAAACATACACGGAGGAAAGAATAAGCCAGGTAGAAAGAGTAAAGTGAGCGCCAGGGAATACACCCAGACCGGTCTCCATCGTTAGAAGAGATTTTGGGGAATGCTTCTCCCCTCCCTCCGACTCTCAGACGCGCAGGGAAGCAACTCCAGCGAAGTCTCGGGTTTTAAAGAAGTGCTCCTCAGCTACACCGCTCACGTTCAGGGATGTGATGATGGAGTAAGGCAGCACATAGGGGAGGTACTGAATCCAATCCAAGCCGCTGCTGCGTCTAGGGAGAGAGAGAGAGAGACAGAGAGACAGAGAGAGAGAGAGAGAGAGAGAGAGAGAGAGAGAGAGAGAGAGAGACGAGTTGGGCATAACGACATCGTGCGTATTACGGTTGAAAGTCTTTTATTTTTATATAACGATTTACATTCAAATTGATACCTACTCAACCTGTAAAAGCATTTCACTGCTTATGCACAAATAAATCCACCGGACTACTGGTTTACTACTTCAGCATTTCTAATGTAACCTAGCCTTTAGGCAAACATTTATCATTTTATACATTTATTTTACACATATTATTGTTGAATTGCTTATATAAATAAAATAAAAACAATGTGTATGTACGCTTTATACATAATATATATATATATATATATATATATATATATACAGTACTGTGCAAAAGTTTTAGGCAGGTGTGAAAAAATGCTGTAAAGTAAGAATGCTTTCAAAAATAAACTTGGTAATAGATTATATTTATCAATTAACAAAATGCAAAGTGAGTGAACAGAAGAAAAATCTAAATCAAATCCATATTTGGTGTGACCACCCTTTACCTTCAAAACAGCATCAATTCTTCAAGGTACACTTGCACAAAGTCAGGGATTTTGTAGGCATATAGTTAGGTGTATGATTAAACAATTATACCAAACAGGTGCTAATGATCATCAATTCAATATGTAGGTTGAAACACAATCATTAACTGAAACAGAAACAGCTGTGTAGGAGGAATAAAACTGGGTGAGGAACAGCCAAACTCAGCTAACAAGGTGAGGTTGCTGAAGACAGTTTACTGTCAAAAGTCATACACCATGGCAAGACTGAGCACAGCAACAAGACACAAGGTAGTTATACTGCATCAGCAAGGTCTCTCCCAGGCAGAAATTTCAAGGCAGACAGGGGTTTCCAGATGTGCTGTCCAAGCTCTTTTGAAGAAGCACAAAGAAACAGGCAACGTTGAGGACCGTAGACGCAGTGGTCGGCCAAGGAAACTTACTGCAGCAGATGAAAGACACATCATGCTTACTTCCCTTCGCAATCGGAAGATGTCGAGCAGTGCCATTAGCTCACAATTGGCAGAAAACAGTGGGACCCTGGTACACCCATCTACTGTCCGGAGAAGTCTGGTCAGAAGTGGCCTTCATGGAAGACTTGCGGCCAAAAAGCCATACCTCCGACGTGGAAACAAGGCCAAGCGACTCAACTATGCATGAAAACACAGGAACTGGGGTGCAGAAAAATGGCAGCAGGTGCTCTGGACTGATGAGTCAAAATTTGAAATATTTGGCTGTAGCAGAAGGCAGTTTGTTCGCCGAAGGGCTGGAGAGCGGTACACGAATGAGTGTCTGCAGGCAACAGTGAAGCATGGTGGAGGTTCCTTGCAAGTTTGGGGCTGCATTTCTGCAAATGGAGTTGGGGATTTGGTCAGAATTAATGGTATCCTCAATGCTGAGAAGTACAGGCAGATACTTATCCATCATGCAATACCATCAGGGAGGCATCTGATTGGCCCCAAATTTATTCTGCAGCATGACAACGACCCCAAACATACAGCGAAAGTCATTAAGAACTATCTTCAGTGTAAAGAAGAACAAGGAGTCCTGGAAGTGATGGTATGGCCCCCACAGAGCCCTGATCTCAACATCATCGAGTCTGTCTGGGATTACATGAAGAGAGAGAAGCAACTGAGGCTGCCTAAATCCACAGAGGAACTGTGGTTAGTTCTCCAAGATGTTTGGGCCAACCTACCTGCCGAGTTCCTTCAAAAACTGTGTGCAAGTGTACCTAGAAGAATTGATGCTGTTTTGAAGGCAAAGGGTGGTCACACCAAATATTGATTTGATGTAGATTTTTCTTCTGTTCACTCACTTTGCATTTTGTTAATTGATAAATATAAACTATTAACATGTCTATTTTTGAAAGCATTCTTACTTTACAGCATTTTTTCACACCTGCCTAAAACTTTTGCACAGTACTGTATATATATATATATATATATATATATATATATATATATATATATATATATATATATATATATTACGCTATAGGCTAGCCTATGGAGATTGTTATAATTTAAAAATAAAATAATGAATTTGCACTTACAGTCGAAGATGTCACGCCTCAAAGAGGGAGAAAAAAAGTAAGTCTATTGTAAAATCAGCCAAAACGATTCGTGCGAGTCTCATGAAGTCATATCATATATCACTGTGCACATTGTTAATATCACAAAATAATTATTTGAATTGGATCTTTTCAAAGAATCGGTTGATTCAGTTTACCGACCTGTGCGGTGAGTTCATGTGAACTGATGATCCGGTTCACAAGTTCAACTCACTAATTTGTTGATTCAGTTGCAGCGGTTCACTTGAGCGGAGGATTATTAGGCAATTATTTGCTATTGAATGACTTCTGAAGATCAACCTGACACAGTCATGTGGACCACCTTTATGGCAGGCCACTAATGGCGATTTTGCATCCTTATTGAGGCTTAACTGCAATTCATTGTCAATACATCGAAAAGACTGTCAGGACTGAACATTCTTCTGAGGAACACAAAATTGAACGAATAAATGACGACTTTTCCTTCAAGACTTCCTGTTCTCATAATTGATTACTTCACATACTATACAATTATATTGTGTCAAACCCAACCGTTTCTGAAAATGTGTTCCTTTTGTGTATCGCTAAGAAGAGGAGGCATGTCTTAGGTTTGGCACGTGCACGCGCGCAGCAGTGACATTTATTCTCCTGTCATCCGCGCGTGCGAGGATGCTGTGACTAGACAAGGCGCTCTATGTTGACAGGGACAAAACTGCAGGAGCTCAGCGTGGATAACCAACAGTCCTCACACATCAGCGCACATGGGCTGCAACAGCAGGATACCTTTCTTCAGCAGAGACAGGAGTTTTATGTTGTGAGTGTGTTGGGGTCAGCTTTTGGGTACATTGTGGAGACCAAGTTAAACCAGACAGTAAAACCACAAAACAACTGTTGTGGAGCTCAGACCAAATTCTGAAAAATACAAAATCATTTTGAGAGGGTAAGGTTGAAGAGAGACAAATTGGAGATAAAGAAGAGACAACATTCCCACCATCGTAGAAAACCTTGATTTGCAGTTACAAATTTAGCCAAGAAGTTTGTTAAATTGTACACCCAATCCCTGATTTGGGGCATTGATTAATCAAAAATAATAATAATAAAATTAATTGTTTTTATTTAAAAAAAAAATGTAGAGAACGTCATTTAGACAGCATGTTAAATGTGTGTGTAGCTGTGTGAATGAATGACAGTAAGTTGGCATGGCCAGTCAGAAAAAGCCTAAAATACAGTGAATTTCTCAGCTCTTCTGCAGCCCAGGGGAGCAGAGAAGATTGTATTGATAACAGCTAAGCGCTTAGCATATGATACACATTCACTCAAATTAGAAGGAAGATGGATTTTTGCCCTCTCCTGCTGTCTCGACACTAACCCCTACTGGTTACATTATGCTGCAGATTACAGCCGGGCTGAGGTGACAGAGTATCTGCAGGCAGGTGTCGGAAAAGCCTTTTAATACTGATCTGAAATGATATTTAAGCAGATAAGATTTTAATCTGGGGTAATTAAGATGGTACAAGATAATCATATGAGAGCATATTCTGCATATGACCGTGTATATATGCATAAATGTATCCTTATTTGCATAACGATTTTAATTGGAAAAGTTGGAAAACTGAGACATCATGCACATTTAAAAAGAAAAGCGTTGATATTTCATTGACGAAAATGGCATAAACAGCACAGATGCATATTTGCAAGTAACACATGTGCATTCACCACTTGCAAGGAAGAAATGACACATTTATATAAGACCGTAGTTAGCTAACTGCTAGGTTTTCCTCTCAGATCCAAGATCTGTAAACCCCAAGCTACTGACCTTTGCACAGGATCTAGAGTCTAGACTTCCTAATATAAAAGACTTATAGCACAAGCTACTGATGGCTTGAACATGTGGTTGATGCCTCTTTTAAAATGGAAGTTTACAGTCTTCACACAAGAAATCGCTGTTTTTCAACACAACTGTCCTCATCATGATTACAAGCTGCAAAGGTCCCATTTTTAAAATATACTGCACTCAGACTGATCAATATCTTCTCCCAGTATGTTGGATTATTCGCTGTAAATAAAGCCTGTCCTGTCTCCAAACGACTATCCAGGCCTCTTCAGAACAATCAGCTGTCCTTGTTTGCTCCAAGCTCAGGTGGCTGTCGAATTGTGGATTCTGTCATCTAAGGCTGTTGTAAAGGTTCGTTTAAGTGCAGTAACAAGACGCATTGAAGGGATAGTTCACCCGAAATGGAAATTTGCTGTTAATTTGCTCACCCTTTTTTTTTCAGTAGAACAGTAAAGAAAATGTTTTAGCTGAAACCATGCTCCTTGGTGATTCATGTAATGGAAGTCAATGGGTGCCGTCAATTTGAGATTCAAAGCAGACAAATCAAAATAAATATGTAAGATTGAAAATATCCAAAGATATTTTCAAATGAACAAAGACATGTGTTTTGCTGTCTCAACCCCCTCACTCATGCTACAAGGGCCATTTAGGAGACGCAAAGGTGCTGATAGTGATCAAGGCCTGCAGGTCAGATGCCTGTGCATCGGGGCTCTATGAATTGTCACACCTTCAGTACAGTGGGGGAAGTTTTACTTCTGATTGGTCAGTTTGAATGGCTCACATTTGGGATACAGTCACATGGTCAAGGAGGGGATAAAAGAAGACGGTCTCTTCTTTTTATGCTCTGCTTTCTTGCGGTCTCTTTTTACTCTCTGCTCTTTTACTTGGGCACTCTCTGTCTCTCTCTCTATCTCTTGTTGTCTTTCTCTTTCACTCTCTCTCTCTCTCTCTCAGGTAACTTTTTACATACATGCTGGGTACGATTAACGATATAAGTTTCGTCTCATACATCTATTTTGTAACCATTTTAAGTGTAATCGTAAACCAATATATTGTCATTACACTCTTTCACTACAAATAATAGTTTGATTTAGTATTAACTTTGATGTGCTACTTATTGCAATATAATATCGTCACGCTATAGAAACACTCTCCCACATATTTAGCTATTATAACTGCGCTTATTTCCGTCGTTGGTATAAGTTGCAGTGGGTGATAATAGACAAGAAATGTACAGTTTTCTACCGTCTTGCTGATAATATTTCTTAAGTCATTCGTCAACCCTGCAGCTTGAACCCCTGTAGGTGATCCACCCTTACAACCGTGGCTCTTGATGATATATTTAGGTCTTATTAAATGAAACGATCAGTCTATGCAACAAACTAAACATTATTTACAGCATTATTACATGTAATCCACAGCCTAGGCAAACGGTCCTGAGCACGTTCTCGACAGTCTGGAGTGCAATATTTTTGTCGCATAGTGACGTATGTTTTGACGCTTTTTGTTTACTACAGAGAGGGAGGACGTGTGTTGTATATTGTTTGTCAAGTCAAGTCAAGTCATCTTTATTTATATAGCGCTTTTTACAATGCAAATTGTGGCAAAGCAGCTTTACATTAATAAGAAAATGGTGTCATTGTCCAGCTTATTCTAAATATTATTGATTCATTCCATTGCAAATATCAGTAGTTATTAGTCTAGTTAATTTAGGTATAGTAGCACTGCGGAAAACAGTGACGTAATCGTCCGGCTCAGCTCAGTTCGCATACAACGTCGCCAATGCAGGCATATCAAAAACACTGCTGAATATCAAGCAAGTGTCCCCAACTTAAGCAAGCCAAAGGCAACAGTGGCAAGGAACCAAAACTCCAACAAATGGAGAAAAAAACCTTGGGAGAAACCAGGCTTAGTCGGGGGGCCAACAGTGAACACTCAGGCATCCGATACTCAGGCAGAGTTACAGGTCATTAAACCGATTTGGAATCGCAACAGTCAAAATATTTAATCTAGTTCCATCTAGTTTAAGATCTTTTTGATCACGCCGGTATGGGCTGATGAGTCGGTAAGGTCTTAACAAAGGATGGGCTAGTTAACACAGTCTCCACCGACACCCCAGGGCCACATTGCTGCCGCACACAGGCACAGGTTCCCCGTCCGACCCGGACATGGCCTGGATCCGGGCCAATCACGTTAATTGGTAAACCTTGGGATAAGCAGAGAGACAAAAATTAGCGTAGACGTCATTCTGCTTCAGATGTAACGAGTACATCTGGTGTTATAGGAAGTGTTCCCGGTTCCGGCTGACCTGATCTATGCAGCCTAACAATACTTTAAAGGGTATGAAGACAAAAGTTTATAGTGCGTCATGTGTATGCCAGGTTAAATAAATGCGTTTTTAGTCTAGATTTAAACTGACAGAGTGTGTCTGCTTCCCGAACAATGCTAGGAAAATTGTTCCAGAGTTTAGGTGCCAAATAGGAAAAGGATCTACCGCCTGCGGTTGATTTTGATATTCTAGGTATTAACAACTAGCCAGAATTCTGAGATCGTAATAGACGTGAAGGACTATAATGCATTAAGAGCTCACTCAGGTACTGGGGAGCTAAGCTAAGCCATGTTTGTGTAAATGGTAATTACCTGTGTTTATCCTGATTGTCGCAACCGATTCAATAATAAAAAATTACGTTCGCTCGTGAGATCTCATTCGGGAAGATTTACTGATTCCCAATGTTTCGACCGAAGTTATGGTTGCTTGCTCTTTGGATGAATGTCAATGCACCCATGAGGTTACTCATAGGGTGGAGAGTCTGCAGTGGACATTTTCCCCTGATGTTTTCATAGACACCCAAGGCAAACAATTACTACTGAAATCATCGGCTGTGCCTATGTTTTTTTCAAGTGCTCCGGACTGTCATGAACACAGTCAGGACTGTTTGCCAATGTAACGGAGGCCAGCTAGTAGTTGCTGTGCGAGTAAAGCCTCCTTGTTAGAGCGTCCGACTCCCATGCCGGAAGACCCAGGTCCGAGGCCCACTTGTAGGACCCGGGTAGAGGGGTTACATTGGTGCCGTGACCCGGATGGGAGTGAGGTTTAGGGGGGTGAGTGTAACGGAGGCCAGCTAGTAGTTGCTGTGCGAGTAAACCTCACTCCTCTGACCTCAAGAGATGCTTTAGCGACAGGCGCTAGAGGTTGCAGCTTTTAGCGTCCGACTCCCATGCCGGAAGATGGGGGTTCGAGGCCCGCTCAGAGTGAGTCGAGTAGGACCCGGGTAGAGGGGTTAAATAAAATTCCCTTTCTTGCATAGACCGATCGTTTCACATCTAAAGACCTCAATGTATCATCAGGAGCACAGGTTATTCATTTTGTTTTGTCTTTACATGTTTTTTTTTATTATTATTATTAATTGACGGCACTCATTGACTTCCATTATATGAATCACCAAGCACCATGGTTTCAGTTAAAAATCTTCTTTACTCTTCTACTGAAGAAAAAAAAAAGTCATCCACATCTGCAGGACGACTCGAGGGTGAGCAATTATGAGCAAATTTTAATTTGGGGTGATCTATCCCTTTAAGTCAAGGTTCTCATTGTTTGTATAATTGTAACATTGTGCATTAGTGTTCAGAGGTGAAAAAGCTCAATAGAGTTAATGGCAATGATTCACTACTTTTAGGATTTATATCTTCGGGTTAAGAGAATTTGATCAGTATTTCTCTTAAATCAAACTAAAAAAAAAATCAAAGTCTGATCTCATCTCAGCTCATGCTGGCTAATAATGCTGATGACCTAAATGGATATAAATCTTCCATTCACTGGACTTTAGTATTTTTACATGGAGCTGTCGTTTTCATGAGGGAGGGTTTGACAGTCTGTGCAGAATTTTAATGACCAAGATGCCTTAAGGGACGAAAGAAAGAAAGAAAGAAAAAACACCTTTGGAAAGAGTCACACCCCTTTGGTTCTTCTCAGCCTAGATGCCCAAACAATTCCATGAATCTTCAGAACTTCATTAAGCAGTGATGTGAGGAGCTCATTCTTCCACCTTCTGTGCCCTTGATTAATTTTATGCAAAACTTTTCACATTTAAAGTCCCAAATCGTGCATGGATTTAATGCCAGCTTTGGATTCTCCCACATTCAAGTGATTTGGTTGGCTTATTTTATATAAATTTATATTACATTATTAATGCCTGAAGCGAGTTCTGTTTGTAATGATCTTACAGATCTTTATCATATAGCAAATAGCACATTCCCAAAACCGATAGATGCAAAGCACACAACCAAACAACCTCTATACATAAATGATTTGTGCTCAAGCATTTTGACATTAAACTGTAAAATGTCTTGCACGTAGACAAGGCAAAGCTTAAAATCCACTAATAAATTCTCAGTGGAATTACTTATGCTTCTCACAGATTTTTACTAATGATTTATGCAACTTCAGTTACAATGTGGTTTATGGATTGAATATTTTCAATAAGATAAGAAGCCGATGTTCTGCTGAACACAAAATATGCATACCATCAGGTTATTCACAGTTGTATAAATTGAACTCTTGAGGACTAATGAGTTTGTTGAAACTGATATGAAACTAGTTTCACTTAGTTCTACTTTTTAAAGTCAGTGGTTCTCAGTTTCGGAGAGCAGATCAAAACATAAAGGCCCAGTTCCACAGACAGGGCTTAGATTAAGCTAGGATTAGGCCTTAGTTAAATTATGACATTTAAGTAGCATTTAAGTAGCTGTTTATAAACATGCATAAACAATGGCACTGACACATTTTAAGATAAGTTGCTTTCAATTAAAACAGCTCAAACATGTATTTTAGACTTAAGCCTTTTTTGTGGAACTGGGCAAAAATGAATCTGATCTAACTTAGCAAAATAAAAGGCTAATCAGTTCATAAAAGGAGATGTTTATACACATCTTTTGTTGACAAAGGGCATTTGTCCATTCAAACTATAGGATTCTCAGGCACAAATTCATCCACTTGTTATCAGAAGAATGTGGTCGATGACAACATGAACAGGTCACCTGTCACACATCCCGATTTTGCTCCTGGGTCAATACATTTTGTTGATCCTGGAACAACATTCCTGTCCGAAAATGTAGTCCTAACCATATCCCTGCCCCTAAACCTAACCCTACCCAGGGAAATGATAAGTGAATAACACTGGTTGTAAGCCTAAGATTGAAATAAACTGTAAACTTGTCCCTCAAATCTGATTGGTTGAATAGAATGTTGTTCCAGGATAAGCTTCTTTGTTGATCCTCGAACGTTTACTTTGCGAAATCAGGGAGAGGAAGAAAAAAAAAAACACTTTTCAATGTTTTGCACTTTTGAAAAAAAAAAAAAGTAAATAAATAGCCTAATGCTAACGTTAAGTTCTTGAGCTAAAAGACAATGTATAAAACAATATTTGGCTATTGTAACAGACTTTTTATAATCATCAACTAAGTGATTTCTTAAAACGATCATCAAAATGAAATATTTTTTCAAAAGAAGCACCGTTTCATTTCGGTGTAGAGCACACCTTTAAATCAATGTATATCTAAGCTCTGTTTGCCTGGAGGACACAGCTGGTGGGCTCCCCGGGGTTGCATTTCATCGGAGCCATTTTGGAAGCATTGGTATGTCAAAATGTATCTCCATCCAGTCAATGCAGCCTGAGGGAACAAAGCCTGATCGAGAGCTCTGATCAGAACAAAGCTGGAGAAAAACAATAACAAATTGGAGATTTTTCTTTCAAAACACCCATCCTGAGTAAGACCAAGAGGGGGGTTAAAAACATTACAGAAAGTAGTAAACAAGATCAAAATCAAAGCCTGACTCTGTGAAACAGAGTTTTGAAGGAATTTCTGGAGAGAGAATAATAGATTGCATCGAACATAGCTTTGACATTTTGATGGTATGGATGCATTTAGACCTTCATTTTTCAAAAGTCAAGGAGAATACTCACAGTCGGCTGAAACTGGAAAAGAAACCAACTTACAGGCGAAGCTCTGATGACTATCATTTTGGGATTGCATATCGTACGGCAAGACATATGCTTTATACCCTTTACTTTCATAAGAAGACCTTACCTTGACTAATGTGTAAATAAATAAACATACTCAAGAGAAACTAATATGTGTTGTAATATTTTATTAATTTTGTTATGCCCAACAAGGCTGCATTTATTTGATAAATATACAGAAAATTATTATTGAAATATTATTGCACTTGTAAATAACTGCTTTCTATTTTAATATACTTTAAATTGTAATTTATTCTTGTGTTCAAAGCTGGATTTTCAGCATCATTACTCCATTCTTCAAAGTCACATGATCCTCCAGAAATCATTCTGATATGATGATCTGCTGCTTGAGAAACATTTCTGATTATTATTTGTTGAAAACAGTTGTGCTGCTCAATGTTTTTGTGGAAACTGCGATACTTTTTCAGGATTGAATGGAAAACATCAATACACATCATTGTTAACATTCAACTTTTCAATATTAAACAAATTTCTGATGTCTAGTTATTGTCAAAATAAATCAGAGATAAAATATATTTAAAAAAAAAACATGAATTGTTAAATGTTTATCCTTTTGAAACCTTCCTCACTTGTATAGAGCTGTCAGAGCTTGCCGTCAATACAAATCTACAACTGCCCATTTGCTTGTTAATGGAATCGACAGGCCAATCAAGGCATTATTGGGCATTGCCAACCCAACCTTGACAGCGAACGTCTCTCATTTTCACTTAAGTAGGCTTTAAATGGGGAAAGAGTTTAAATGTTCAAATGTGCTTTACAGAAGCGCAGGCAGAAGTCACTTTGCTCTAATCTTCGACCACATGTCCTTCTAACACAATTCTAACTTTAATGATCGTAACGTAAACCGTGTAACCGCCCTTAAATCAGCACTATAGGCTAACTCCTAACTACAGCTTTTACCCGAGCTTTCTTCCTCTGTTTGGAAAGTTATTTCATTACTTTGTGGATTTGGAAGATGTTTTCTACCCTCTGGCGCGGTTGTGTGGGTTGTTTTGAGTCCCTGTCTTAATTTCCCTCTGCGTTTGAAAGAAGAGTTTCATACTTGACATATCTGACTCCTCTGTGAGCTTCTTTTGTTGCTTAGGAAATGCAGTTTTACTCACATTCGTTCTCGAAGGAAAACCAGAATATTAAATACAAACACTTTTTAGACAATCTTTAGGATGTCTGTAGGACGTTTCACTGGAAACCAAGTATACATTACTTAAGCTGATTTAGTTAGGTCATATAGTTAGGTCATATATTATCAAACTGAATACACATTGATTTCAATACATGCAGGGTCTTGTCATATATATATATATATATATATATATATATATATATTTTAAGAAACTTCTATTCTCTGATCACCCAAACGAAGGTCACGATTTCCAGGTTCTCAGAATCAGTTACTCATGACTGAAATCCTGCAGATTCGCACTGAAAAGCCATTCTCGTCAGTGTCGCAGAGGTGTTTTGTAATTTTATTTAACAGCTTTGTTGTTGTTTTTTAATTTCCCTTTCTAACCCTCCTGACAGCGTTCACATGAGGTCAGTTATAAACATCAGTGTAAGTGATAACAGTATAGTCACTACAACTGCCATTCACACCTTTTTAGCAGCATGCTAGTTCTCATTAAAATCTCATAAAAATCTGTCAAAATCACATTATGACTACACAGCAACATGGACAAGGGGAAAAAGCCAATGATTACTTCATTATTTCCTGGTTTTGGCTAGATCCTTTGCCATGTGAGTCAGCATTGCAATGTTGATAACAGGCTTATTTGCTAGTAGCAAGCTGGGGAATACACATTCTGAAAAGGATATCCCCCGACTTCCCCCTAGGGCCCTCTCGATGTAATGCGGAACTTATTTGATCAGCCTGTCTGAATCTGGATGAGCCGTTCTGCAGCAGCATTTAGCTTCATGCGAAGCGCTCCCTTAATACAAAGGAACCATGCTGAAATAGACCTGCAGAGATGGAAAATAGCCCCCATTACACCTATGATGTGGAGCCAACACGATTCACAGAACCCAAGATGCACCTTTATATGTCACTGATAACATTCTTGCAATCTGTTTTCAGAGAAAAGTTTGGTTTCAACTAAAAAGATGGCAAGCAAATTCATTTTAATATTCAATATTTTGGTTTGCTAAAGGCCCTAACATGAATATTGAAAGCAACAGTAGTGTCGTACTACTGCAGTATTTCTCAAAAAGACATTTTTATTATAAAATGATGTCATGCGCTTGAATGAGGTTGAGAAGTGGTTCACATTGTAACCTAAATGTCACATACAGGTAAGTGATGCATACATCTAGGTGACATGCAGAAATAATTCATACCTATTCTATCAAAAGCCATACATTTTCTGTCAAACCATGTAATAATATTAAAAAATTCTATTTTTTTTTTTTAAATCTAGAATTCAGCAAGTTGACTGTAGTTATTTATATACTTAAAGGACTATAAGGACTGAACTGAAAATTATCCAAAGCTTTACTCACAAGCTACACTGGGTGTATATGACTTTCTTCTTTCTGATGTACACAATCTGAATTATATTAATAAGTATCCTAAGGCATCCAGGCTTTATAATGGCAGTGAACGAGACCAACGAGTATGGAATACATCCATCCATTATAAACTCCACATGGCTTTTTCCGGAAGGAAAGTGATGCATTTGTGTAAGGAAAGTTATAAAGTAAAATTTGTCGCTACATCTCCAGCTTACGAAGAAAGTGTAATGCCTCTCGCAGTTCAAAATGCTTACGCTACGTCCTATGCCTGCCGTATTCAAATTACAGAAAAAAGTTTTTTCCACAAATTGAATACAGAGGGCGATCTGGTGGAAGCTAGATATTTTACTTTATAACTTGTTAAATCTGTATGTTTTTGCTTAAACAAACACATCACTTTATAAGGTCTTTATTAACCCCCCAGGGCCGTGTGGACTACATTTGTGACGGATGGATGCACTTTTCTTGTGCTTCAAACTCTTTGGCCCTGTTCACTGCCATTATAAAGCTCGGATGCATCAGTATATTTATTGATATAACATGATTGTGTTCATCAGAAAGAAGAATTGGCTTGAGGGCGAGTAAAGCTTGGAGTAATTTTCATTTTAAAGAGAACTAATCCTTTAGCTGGCAAGTTTCAAATTCTTGTCACTAGCTCAAATACTGGAAACATTAGCTATGCTTGCATCCAGCTGTGTTTATGCAAATTGAGGGATATCACATAAAAAAAAAAAAACACTGGATGGAAACGCTGAGAAGGATAAATTTGATACAAGAAAAAAAAAGCTCACATTGCACAGCATCTCAAATGTTTTGGTCATTCTGAAATGCCCGAGCCAAAGTCTGACATCAGGATGATTTGGTATAATTACCTATGAAAACTCTCTCATAATTGCATTCCCAAACAAACAGGCATCAGTGGCTTCCCAGATTGCAGTAACTTAAATTTGTATCCAAAAAAAAAAATAAATAAATAAAAAAGACAATTTTCATTCTTGGATAAAATATACCTTAAGCTCGGTTAAACACATTTTGTATTCATGGTCTCTGTGAACATATTTCAGTAAAAGTACATTTTGTTCAGCGTTTTACTTTTGTCTCATATTATTGTACAATGACATTTTAACCGTCATCATTAGCATAACTTTACAGCACCACAAATCAAACTTATTGGCCTTAAACTAGAGCATCACAGTCTATATTTTTCATCACAAGTTGGGAGATTAATGTAACAATGTAACATCTAACAGATGTCTGACAATGTCCCCTATAGAACAATAATTGAATATAGATGTCACTATGAAAAGCATCCACAGAAACCATAACCATTAAAAATGGTTGATGACAAAAAGTAAAAATAACACTGTAAAAGTCTGTGAGCACCTGACCACCCTTGTCTCTGATTGCAGAAATGGCAGAACTTGATTCATCATACTCCATTCGCAGAGCCTTTCTCTATCACATAATAATGCCACCCAGCACTGTGCAAAATAAATGCAACTCTAGACGTCGAGAGGGAATGCTATTTGTCTTTCAATGCAATAAGCAAGGTAGCTATTTCCTCTGAGAGATCAACAATGCGCCTGCTATATTCATGCGACTTTATTTTACTCTCAAGATCAGAGTCTCTTATTCTTTGTGATATAGGGAGATGGAACAAACTGCAATACAGTTCACTCTAATAAAGCACTTTGCAGTTTCCCATAATGCTTCTGGGCATTATGATCTCCATGCAGTTCTAAGTATTCATTGTCTTCTTAGGAGTGTTAAACTTGCACCATACAGTCTGCTGGATGTCATTAAGACATATAGACCCTGGGTAGAAAAAAATGAGAAAGTAATTGAAAAGAAAGTAAAATGGGCATAATCTCTGTCCGAACACCAGGGGATATCAGGATGGCTGATAGAAATATGCAATCAATCCTGGATTTAGATTTATGATGAGCAGGATAAAAGCTGTTCCGCCTGACACCGAGGCTTTAGCACAAGTCACATATGTTCAAGTCATTAATAAAAGAAATCAGCAAGTCAAGTGGCTCCTTAGAATCGTCTCCATTGCTACATGAAATTCTGGAATTGTAGTGATTTCTACTCAATTCACAGAAGAGATTGTGATTTTTGATCACGTCACTTAAAGCTTGCAATAAGTGATTCTGAAAGCCTCGTCATATCCTGATAACAATCACTATGTTTAGCGTTGTGCAGACAGAGGGACGATGGCAGGGCAAACAGCAATAACTTAACTTTCCTTCTGAAACAACAAGTGGTCAACAACAAGGATCTACGAAAAGAAAGGCAGTTTTAGAAAAGGCTACGACGGAAAAAAAAATGTCTGGATCAGAAAAGAGCTAAACCAGAATTAACATTGGTGTTGCTTTTCCTCACCTGAGGGAGTCAAAGGGTCTGAAAGATGATGCCATGGTTGCAGTATTTCTTTAGTTGAGTGAACTCAAATAAACATGAGTTGACTCAACTTGAAGATAACCTTTGTTTCAACTCACAAATAGTCAAGACTGTAGATTGCGTTATGTTTATTTATTTATTTTTTTTAACTTATAAACTTTAGTTCAAAACCCGAAACTTGACAATTGGAGAAGAAATAAGTTAAAAATAACTTAATGGCGCTATAATGTTATATCAATTCAAGGCCTCCAAACATGAATGGATTTAGATAACGGCCTCTCTTTATTTGAGCCACTTCTGCTGCGGAATTTTTATATAGTAGTTCTTGCCTAAATCTATAGGAATGAGTTTGGTGGTTAGAGTCAACCTGTTGTCCAATGAGAAGTCAAAGAAGGTCCCCCTTCCTGCCCTGGAAGAGGTGTCTGGCAGTTGTCTGGCATCTTCTCTGATGTTGCTATCCATTTGTCCAATCCAATCACGATCTTCTTCCGGTCCATATACTGGTCCATGTAATGCCATCTTAACTATTGCTCACCACAAAATTCAAATCAAGATACAAGGATGTGAAGTTTTAGATTAAGTTTTGTGCTACAGATTATAAAAACAGGTTATCATTAATTATCCAATTCAAATCTTTCAACAGAAATAAAACCATATAATGTAATAGCTATACGTTCTCCTTTCCAAAATGCCATTTATTCTTTCATACTTGTTTTCTCTGCAATCATGAGAAAAAGGGGGGAAACGGGGGGAACTAAGACTACAGTAAAGCATGGCTGATTTATCATATGTTATTGCATTTTTGTGTTAATAGCGTCACACCATATGCTTCAGAGGCACTTAGCGCATGGAAGTTTGTTTCCATCAGTGTTTAAATTACAGTGGCTGTTACTTTTTCATTCTTGCGATTTTAACTTAGAGAACCCCATTTGGCAGAGTGAATGTCAAGCTACTGCTTTTACTGTCTTATAAAAACAAGTACCAAACTGTCATCAAAACACATGATGTGCACCAGCGTTCACAAGCACTTAAAGGCAACTTCTTTATCGCTCTGAAAGAAATATTCATCATCGCAGCCTTTCATTCTTCATTTGTCTTAGTTTTACTTACAAGCACAAGCAAAAGAAAGGAGAGGGAGTGTTATTTTGCTATTTTGAATTATTTATGGCACGCTTTCCTTTGTCTCTGAGAGTGCGGCAATGACAGAGTGCTTCTTTTTGCTTAACAAGGGAAAAAATGCTTCTTAAAAACCTGCCCTCTTCTCCATCCAAATACATAGTAAACATCTACTGCAGCTAAAAGAATGCACAAACAACATTTATCAGACACCCCACACCTTCCCCACCACCTTCATCCCCAAGGTCCCGAACAGATGCTTCAGGAAGTAAAACCAAAACTAAACCAATCCAACTGTGCTACAGATGTCTTTTTCACAGCTTTCAAAAAGACAGCGCTGCCTAAACCCAGACACCTCTGGAAGCTAAATCTCCCTTAATGAGTAACTCTATATACGCAAGTCCACAAGCTGATCATCCAACGTAGAAGAGCATTGTGATATGTATGAGGTTTGTAACTAATGGCCCACTCACATCAAGAATGATAATTATAACGATAACTATATTAGCATCAACACCAGTGGACGATAAGTGCACGCTTAGGCAGCTTTAAATGCTCTAGCTCTTTAACATCACGGTGGAGAGGATTCTGATTGGCTTTCAATGCTTTTAGGATTCATCAGCATATATATATATATATATATATATATATATATATAAGTAACTTATAGTTATGTATTTAAAATACAAAATTTGAGTAACTGTTACATTTTAAATGGGTGGCAATCAGATTACAGTTACATCTGAAAAGTATTTTAGATTTCCAAAGTGATTACTTTGAATTTTAATGTCATTTAAACAGCAATTGGTGATTCTCTGACTCTGACAGTCTGAAAAAGCGGAGTTAAGTTTCATGTTTTTGACTGTTTTCATGTTTTGTGATAGTTGTTTGAGAGTCATTTTATAATTGTAAAAAAGGTCACTGCATTTTTTATCACAATTAGTTTTTTCCCCTCACAATTGTGAGTTTGCATTTCACAATTCTGACTTCTTTTTCTCAGAATTGCGAGACTTAAACTCACAATTGCAAGTTATAAAGTCAGAATTGGGAGATATGAACTTGCAAAACTTGTAATACTTTCTTGAAATTGTGAATTTAGTATTTGAGTTAAATGTCATAATTTTGACTTTTCTCAATATTGCAAGTTTATATATTACACAATTCTAGGTGGAAATGTCAGAATTGTGATATAAAACTTGCAGTGACCTTTTTTGTGTTTGTTCCACACTTACTAGTATTCCAAAGTATTCGAAAGTATTTAGATTAAGTTACTAAACTTGAGTAATGTAAAGAAATACGTTACAAATTACTTTTTAAAGCATGTATTTTGTCATTTCCGAATCCATCGCGATTCACTCTCGAATCGATTCTGAGCTTAATTTTTAACAGCAGATGGCAGTGCTTCAGAAACAGCTGTACTCCGGTCCCTTACACACACCATTTGAACCTTCTGTAAAATAATCTTTTATAAAGTTTGAAAAGTTTGAAGCGAATTACAAGGGTGTTTGCAGTGGGCTGTTACATTAATCTCACATCAAAAAAGCATTCTGAGGCGCAAGCACATAGCCCGACACACGAGTGCTCTTCGTCAATTTGTCCTTGGAAGTGAGAACGTCCTAGTTCCCTGTAGGAACTTTAAACTGGAACGGCCTCTTAAAGGGTTAGTTCACCAAAAAATGAAAATTCTGTTCTTAATTACTCATCCTCATGTCGTTCCACACCTATAAGACCTTCATTCATCTTCAGAACACAAATGAAGATCTTTTTGATGAAGTCTTAGAGGTGTCTGTCCCTAGAGATCCAACGAAACTACACATCCCACTCCAAGGTCCAGAAAGATAGGAAAAACATCAATAAAGTACTCCATGTGACTCCAGTGGTTTAACCTCCATTTTATGAAGTGACAGAAGTGCTTTGTTTATGCAAAAAAAAAAACATAATTTACCACTTACAAAAATAATGATCCACCACGCGCCTTCACAAGAGCTTCATGGCACATGCATGTTGTGTTCAGACCCACGCACCAACTCGATGCACATGCGTGAGTGTTCACGAGAGCATTGAAGATGAACGACACGGGGCGAGTAATAAATGACAGAATTTTCATTTTTAGGTGAACTAACCCTTCAAGTCAGAGTTGTGAAAACTCACTCTCCTTCAGAATCCAATATGGCTGCTCAGTGCATCAACCATAGAGAAACTGTGCTGATGTATTGTTTATTATCAGTTCTGTTAGACTAATGATGGAGTATGCTGAATAAACTGCTTTTGTGAGGAAATAACCGATTACTTAATGAATTCATAGCCTATCGGCTAATCTTCAACAAGTTTGCCTTTAAACATTTGTTTTGGATTGATTTATTTTTAGTTTACAATGAAAAAATGTTGTGGCTATTTTAATTTATGCGCAGTTGGATTTCTGTGTACACTCGTTATGGAGCCGGTCAAATTGACCCTAATTGGATTCAATACAATTCCTCAAAAATCACACTATGAAAAACAACAAAGATTCAGGTACAAACTGTAAACTTTTAATATCAACATTTGTCAAATATTCCAAAAAATATATATCTGAAGATTTAAATGAAAATGTTTTTTACCCATTTTTAAAAATTGATATGTTTTGACAAAATTTGAAAATAAACGGTACATGTTTTTTCTTAAAACATCAAAACTGAACAATTAACTGTGGCTGTATAATGAAAATATGTACTCTTCCTAAGTTGGCTGTTTTGTAAACTCATTTCATAAAGTCAAGAAGTTTCTTCTGACATGATGAGCACACAGCAAGCTTTCTGCATATGAACTTCACACACATGGTGCTGGTTAAAACATTTTTCTGTATTGAAATAAGTGTGGAAAACCTCATTGTTTAGCTTCATAAAGTATTAACAAAATATAACCAAGAAATGTTATTATTTTGGGTCAGTACAGTTGCTTTAGAGCGTTAAAATATGTGGGTCAAATTGACCCGGCGAACATTACGAACGTAACTGTCATTTTGTTTGTATATGTTAAAAAACACCAGCATGTTGAAACTTTGCATGCGTGTTCATGATGATAAATGAGAAAAAGTCACAAAATATCAAGAAAAAAAAAACACAGGTTATCCACTATTTCCAACAACTAGAAAATCTAAACGGGTCAGTTTGACCCGGAACGTAACACAAAGGTTAAGAGAAGTCACAGACTTTGCAACAGCTTCATTTTGCGGCACTACTAAATTTCTATGGTATCCGCAAAAAGTAATTGTTGCACAACTCTCAGAATCTGTTTGATGTCAAGACTGGAATGTGATTCGTGGACCTTCCCGTGGTATCTCCCAATAACAAGACTTTAAAGTGGAGTGGATTTTGATTTACTGTCAATACTTTTATAATTCATCAGCTGAAAAAAAGTTTTATTAAAGCTTTATTGTCGTTATAGTCATTGGTGTATCTTGCCTTAAGAATCTTCATGCATGCATTACTTTTAGATAGAGATATTTAAACTGTGGTGTTACTAGCATACGCGTCCTGGGTGGGCATTTTGGAGGGAGAAGAGAACCAGAGTTGAGCATATTTGAAATTCACTGATATTCCAGCATAAATATTAATGTCACTGTATTTGCAGGGCTGCTTTGAATCTGAACTGTTTTCATTGACCTCTGCCTCATGCCTTAAATTATACTTTCATTTCCTGCTTATTTCAAGCGGCAACCTAATCAATGAGAACGGGTTCAGTAAAAATGTCTGAATGTCTGTTTCTGAATCCATATATTCCCTCTGGCGCTACTCAGATCAAGTGCAAGTGCATTTGTAATTATTCAATCCCACCTTTGACACCATGTATTTATTTCCAGTTTAAACATTCAAACAAGTAATTTGTTTAACCCTACAGTATTAGCTTACGCTAAGTGACCGATCTGACTTAACTGAGCAGTCGTTTGAGAAGACTTAATGCATGGTTACATACAGCGCTTACCACATCCTCAAGGTTTGCTTGATTTGATTCATTATAGTAACTTGCACAAGAACAAACAAACACTGACACTTTAGATAATAAATTGAGGAAATAAGCATTTCTTTCCTTATCTGTGATATGCAATTCAGTACTGTGGTAGCAGGCCTCCTTTAAGCAATTCTCTGGTGCCTTTTAGCCTTTGTGACCATGTGGCGTCTCTATTTGTTATTTCTATGCCAAGTTCTAAGCTATTGTCAGTGTGATAGATCCATTCATGTTGTTTGGGGAAGTGTGGCACGTCTGAACCCAGGCTACTTTAAATTCATCACCGTTTTGACCAGCGGGAGAAATGCACTCAAATCATGTCTCAAGAATACACTCTCAGCCACTCTAAGGCGTGTTTGCAGGGAAAGGAATATCAAAAAAAGTGCCTTAAACTTGTCTGAAAAGTAAGCTTACAATACAGAGGAAATTGTTTTTCCAGATTTGTGTTTGTCATGAACTTCTATCTTTATAAAAACAGCATCACAGATATCATTCACTGAAAATACTGTTATGTAATTTGCATAAGGACACAAATGCCCTGCCTTATATATTTAACTAATATATTATGACTAATGCTTTATTATTTTGTTTATTTCCTGGAAAGTCTTTATATGGGCAATGATGTGATGTTACATAGGTATTTTATTTATAATACAATAAAAGGGTTATTGCACGCAGAAATGAAAATTCTGTCAAAATTTTCTCACCCAAACCCGTAAGACCTTCGTTCATCTTCGGAACACAAATTAAGATATTTTTGATGAAATCCGAGAGCTTCTGATCTCCCCACACACAGCAATGTCATTACAAATGTCAAGGCCCAGAAAGGTAGTAAAGACATAGTTGAAATACTCAAAGTAACTACAGTGGTTCAACCTTAACGTTACCAAGTGATGAGAAAACTTTTTGTGCGCATGACATTGCTGGAAGGCTCTCGGATTTCATTTAAAATATCGTAATTTGTGCTCCAAAGAAAAACAAAGGTACGGGTTTGGAACGACATGAGGGTGAGTAATTCATGACAGAAATTTCATTTTAGGTCACTTTGCAGATGACTTGTTTATGCTCAAACTTAAAGCAACTTTATATAAGTAGTATACAGGAAATATGTTGCAGTGAATGAAGAGTGATGCCGACAAGAGAAGAGGAACTCAACAAATGCGGAGGAGAACACGTAAGGGAGGACCTCATTTGGGGAGGTCACTAATTCATCTTTAAATATCTGTGAAGATGCTTCGTGACCACCTGAAGAGCTTCTCCAGCACCAGAACCATCGCTGATATTGTCTTGATTTGTGATATGACTTAGTTGTAGAATCCTTCTACTGCTAGAGAGACTAATTTTAATCAATAAATGGACTTCTATTTTTATAACAAAGTCTGCCTCCCGGAGCGTTGATTAATGACGTTGAGCCAGAACAGACCACGGAGGAGTCTTTTGTCCGATTGTAAGTATTTAAAAGTGGTAATAATCTAGGTCAGATTCTACTTACTTACCCTGAGGATAATAAAAATGAGGTAAAAGTGTTAAGTTACACACCGCAAAACTATACTAACAGTCTGCCTATTATATAAGAAAAATAAACATGTTATTGGTTGGTGGATATTTTTTACTTGATTCAAACAAAGGCATTTTATTTTGCTAAGAATGTTTAGATGTTTATGGTTGGAAAACAAGACAAAAATTCTGAGTTTATAAAAATCATGATTTTAAATGTCAAAATTAACATTAACAGATTATTAAATTCTGAAGTTCATGTTAACTAACAAAATTGGTAACACTTAATAATAACTATACAGTAATTTGCAAACTATTAGTTTATACTTTATATATCGTTGTCTGTTTTGTTAATATATTAATAGGCTATATACTAATAGTGAGTTCTTTTTCATTGTCACAGTAATTAACTAAATGATTATTGTTTAATTAGCTCATATATAAAGCTTTTTTAAGCAACTTATTAGTAGTATAAGTGATGTAGAATATTTTAAGCCAGTAGTAAAAGAGTTATTAATGGTTATTTGGAGTAAACAGTTATCTTTATAAGATATAGATAATAATTTAACAATTTATTAAACAATAATCACAGTGAATATTAATAAAGAAGAACTTATTAGTACTGCATATAGGTTATTAATATATTAACAATGTAAAGACTACAGTATATAAACTAATAGATTTCAAGTGATTTGTGAGATTTATTGCTGTGCACTTATTATAAAGTGTTACCATAAAATATTATTTTACCAAATAAGTGCTTTTACTTGCTTGAAATGTCATTTGTTGGAATTATAACTCAAATATGTTCTTTGACTTAAACAGTTATAATATAATTATTAATAATTCAGAATGATTGAATTGTGGAGAATTATGGAGAATACCCATAAGCCCTTGAAGAATTTTTATATTCTCGGTCAAAGCATAGGAATTTATGGGGACATTTGATAGATGTTCTTAATGTTTGAGCTCTTCTGAGTAAGTAAATAAAATACTTAAATTAGCAGAAACAAATACCAACTAGTTAACTTAAATGATTAAGCTATAGCATATTAGGAAAACAAGACAATGAAAGACATTCTATGGAAAAAGACATGCAAATCCTAACACACTTAGCTGAGTATAATTACATTAGTTTGCACTTTGTGTACGATCAATCATATTTCACAGTAATTGTACAATTAAAATTAATTTCTACAAAAAATGCATATTTACTGAGTTCGTGTTGCTCAAAAAAAAAAAAATAATAATAATTGTGCAATTTAACTGAAAATAGCTAGTTTCATTCCTGCCAATTGAATATGCCCCTTTATCCATGAAATAACAATGACTGTTTCAGCACCTGGTAAATTGCACGTCTGAATCTTTATTTAACTGCAAACAGATTAAAAACAGAAGCTGAAAAACCTAATCGGGGAATAATAAACAGCACAACAATAATAAATGGAGGTTAATGGCTATATTTGTTGGCTAATGAGACTTTTCACAATCATTTAGAAATGTGCTTGTAAGGCAGCATAAGCTGTTCTTCTCCAGATATTTCACTCAAGAACGGTCTCCTTAAAACAGATTCATTTTGACCAGCAGGCACAGAATTAGACTGGAACTGTCCAAGGTGCTGGCCTTTCATCTGCAGTCCTCACCTCATCTGTCTCAAGACACCCAATTTAAAGAGAATAATTTGGAGGAAAAAATAGGATCATGGAGCACTTTTGTTAAGGTGAGTCTCTTCAGAAAGAAATTCTTAATTTGTATCCAAAAAATGAGGCAATGCGATCAATTAGTACTTTCGTTTTTTTAATATTTATGAGCTTTTGTGTCTTTATTCAGAGAGGACAGTGGAGAGCAGACAGGATCAGCAAAGGACCTCGAGTCGGTGTGAACGCATTCACGTCATATGTCGGCGTGCTGACCACTAGGCTATCGGCACAAATAGGTTTGGCCATACAGTTGTGTTCAAAATTATTCAACCCCCAATGCTGTAAATGGTTTTAGAGAATTTAGAGTACATTTGTAATTGAATTCAGAATGAAATCCTACAAGGACTTCTTAAAGAAGCATATGCAACTAAAATGACATCAATTGGTTTTGTAATACAGTAGTAAATGTTTCTTTTGTGAATTCTTCATTGACACAATTATTCAACCCCTTAAAGACTACCACTCTGAAGAACAGAGGTCCATTGAAGTGTTTTCAATCAGGTATTGAAAGCACCTGTGGATGTCAGGGAGCAGCAATAAAGCCTAATAAGCACCAATTAGGCAGCTTTAAAATGACTGTGATACTCAGCTCCTGCTAGACATTTACTGGTGTGGTTACAAACATGGTGAAGTCAAGAGAATGGTCCAGGAAGACAAGAGAAGAGGTGATTACTCTTCACAGGAAGGGCAATGGCTATAAGAAGATTGCAAAGATGTTAAACATACCAAGAGACACCATAGGAAGCATCATTCGCAAATTCAAGGCAAAGGGCACTGTTGAAACGCTACCTGGTCGTGGCAGAAAGAAGATGCTGACTTCGACTGCTGTGCGCTACCTGAAGCGTCGAGTGGAGAAAAGTCCCCGTGTGACTGCTGAGGAACTGAGAAAAGATTTGTCAGATGTAGGTACTGAAGTTTCTGCTCAGACAATACGGCGCACCCTGCGTAATGAAGGCCTCCATGCCAGAACTCCCAGGCGCACCCCCTTGCTGTCTCCAAAGAATAAGAAGAGTCGACTGCAGTATGCCAAAAGTCATGTGGACAAACCAAAGAAGTTTTGGGATAGTGTTCTGTGGACTGATGAAACAAAATTAGAACTGTTTGGGCCCATGGATCAACGCTATGTTTGGAGGAGGAAGAACAAGGCCTATGAAGAAAAGAACACCTTGCCTACTGTGAAGCATGGCGGGGGGTCAATCATGCTTTGGGGCTGTTTTGCTTCTGCAGGTACTGGGAAGCTTCAGCGTGTGCAAGGTACCATGAATTCTCTTCAGTACCAGGAGATATTGGAGGACAATGTGATGCAGTCCGTCACAAACCTGAGGCTTGGGAGACGTTGGACCTTTCAACAGGACAATGATCCCAAGCATACCTCCAAGTCCACTAGAGCATGGTTGCAGATTAAAGGCTGGAACATTTTGAAATGGCCATCGCAGTCACCAGACTTAAATCCGATTGAGAACCTCTGGTGGGACTTAAAGAAAGCAGTTGCAGTGCGCAAGCCTAAGAATGTGACTGAACTGGAGGCTTTTGCCCATGATGAATGGGCGAAGATACCCGTAGCTCGCTGCAAGACACTTGTGTCAAGCTATGCTTCACGTTTAAAAGCTGTTATAACTGTAAAAGGATGTTGTACTAAGTATTAAGATTGAATGTCACTTGGGGGTTGAATAAAACTGATAATGATGTGAGCAGAGAAAAGACATTTGTGGTTATTTCATTATAAATGTTATGTTATATTTGTCTGACCTACACGTGCCTCTTTGATTTAATTGTAAGCAGGATGACTGAATGATCAAAATCAATGTCAAACCGGCCAAAACAATCAATTTCAGTGGGGGTTGAATAATTTTGAACACAACTGTATATGTTCTTTGTAATGGAGCAGAAAACTCCATAAACACTTTTTTTATAATTGGATTAAATTATAGGATTAAAGCAATAAAACTTTAACTGATGTAAGATATTTGAGATATAGCAGGGTAAAGCTGGACTTATAAACTGAAGTTCGTGGGTTCGAGTAACAGTACCGGCAGGATATGTAGGTGGGGGGATTGAATGAACAGCGCTCTCTTCCATTCCCATTACCAACAATTGAGGTGTCCTTGAGCAAGACACCTGACCCTCAATCACTCCCTGGGTGCCGCAGTAAAAGCAGCTGCCCACTGCTCTGGGTGTGTGTGTGTGTGTGTGTGTGTGTGTGTGTGTGTGTGTATAATACTAACTAAAATTCACTGCTTTGGCTATTAGGGACAAAGATTCTCATCTTCGATGACTATTTTGAGTGTTTGGGATTTTTATTTTACAAAGCACTATGGCTGCCCTAATGGAAATCTATAACTGTTCCAAAAAGTATTGACCTGACCTGTTCTGGGAAGGAAACATAGAGACCGGACCTCTTGGAACTTCAATTGAATACCCCTGCCTCTAAGCTGTAATACATACTAAAGTCAAACAGTCAAAGAGGAGGAGAACATGGTTTCCTGGACCTAGATACAGGAAATGGTTACATTATTTACATGTCAAACAAGGTCAATGTTTATAGTGGCCTCTATAAAACAGAACCCTTGGAGCCGGGGTGTCAAACTCAGGTCCTGGAGGGCCAAAGCCTTAATTAAATGCACCTGATCCAGCTAATCAAGTCCTTCAGGCTTATTTGAAAATGCAGAGTGTTTTGGAGGAGTTGGAACTGAACTCTGGCACCTGAGAAGTGTTGCCAATTGCTGTCAGCTGAAAGTAGCCAAAATTGGTCGCTAAATGTTGCTAGGTGACATCATAGTGGGCGAGACACGGAATCTAAGGTTTGTCCATGAAGTTGCTAGATTTGTCGCTAGGCTTTTGAAAAAAGGGGAGGGGAAGTCAACAAATCTAGCGACAAAACCACTAAATTGGCAGCATTGCAGCTGAGTTTGACACCCCTGCCCTGACACTAAAAACAGAAAACTTTTTATGAGTTTTGGACATTAATTTACACAACAGCTGCATTTTGGTGTTCTGAAAATGCAAACTTTTAAAAAAGGTATTTCAAAGTGCATGTTTTTTTGAAAAAAATACTGTTATCGTCTCTGTGTAAAATATAAAAGAAACAAAAACGCAAATTCGTGAAAACGTGGTAATGCGCTTGCGTATTACATGTTTAGAGTAGGTGCGTAGTACAAAGTGACATCGCCAACTACTGGCCTGGCAGGATAATACGGCGTTTTAATCGTTTTTGTGGATCTGTGTGAACAAGGATCATTTTAACGTGAACAAGCATTTTAACAAAAAGTCGTCATCTTTTTATGTTTTTAGTATATTGCTGTTGTGTAAACATACAGAGGAGTTTAAGCTATCACAAAGCATAATGTCTACACCAAAAATATTAAACAAAATAAAATAAATAAAAACAATTGTCTCCCGACAAGTTTCCCAAACAGCGTCATTGGTCTGACCATCAAAGTCTCACCATTGGTTGAGCCAATGCTGCGATGTTGGGCTGGTTGGAGAGCTCACCTACTAATCGTTTACTTATAGTTGTCTCTGCATTTTAAGCCTTACTTTAAACATTGAGGATAATTACACACTTCCACTTTAAAGCGCATTCACCTTCGTAAAAGGATTTGATAGTGCTTCAGAAAAGAGCAAACCATTACATAAGTAGCTGTATTTCCTGTTCTTTAGGCATGGAACTTTTGACCTTTTTATTTCTTGGATATAATTAGGCTAACCTTTTGGATACTATATTTGGACCCCAACAGACTTATTAACTCCCCAGAATCAGACTCTCTCTCTCTCTCCTGCTCTCTCACAGATCTGGGCCGAGTAGCCAATCTCCCGTCCAGTCAAGGAATTCATTACAGGTCAAAACAACCTAGCGCTCTTTGAAGCAGTGCCCATTACTCTTTGCTAGACATTTTAGGAGGTCTTACTTGCATGAAAGAACACAACCGCTCTTGGGAATCTCGGCAGATCTAGGTCCAGCAGAGAGGGCTTTGCCCCTTTGAACCGCCACCGAATCAGCTTCCCTTACCCAATATTTCATGTTAACCACATAAATAGAAACCGTCAAACTGAACTGGGGTCCGGCGATAAATTCTCAAAGACCTACTTGTCTAAATCCAGTTGTTGGCATTTGGTCAGACGTAGGCGTTAAACGGGACTTTACAAATATCTTTGCTTGAATCGAGAGCCAAATATGCTAATGGTTTGGGCGTCTAAAAACAGGCCATTCAACTTCAATCTCTGCATATTCACAGTTTAGATTAATACTGAATATAGAAGAGCACTTATTTTGCACTCGTTACGTCTCTCAAGCTAAACAGCTTTTGACTGCCGTTTATACTCTGACTCAGCTCGTTCCAATTGTTCACGACAGGCTCTCACGAAACAATGAAACCCCAAAGCTAAAGTTAGCTAAGCATACAAGCCATCCAGTGAGACCTAATTTCTACTCTAATACGAGTAAGAGATTATCAAGGTCGCACAAGCTTCCCGCTCTCCCACACGCTGGCGTTTAACCATATGTAGTGAGTCATAGGTGTCCAATCTCACAGTACTCCGAAGCACAGCCCGCTTGTGTTGGTGTGCAGCCAGCCATTCTTGTTTTTTGATAACCCTTTCAAACGGATAGCGTCGTATTAATAGGCACCCAGCAGTGTGGCAGCTCCGGCGTTTATATATTTATATCGCCGCACAAAAGCAAGCCAACGTCTGTCCCTATTGATTTATAGCATTATGGGCAAAAATTGCTTTGTTTGAACCTGTTCTGACCTCCTGGCCATTCTGTGATGCATCTTTAAATGCTCGCTTCCTCTGTTCACGACCCGCCGCTTATACGTTCCGCTGTCAAATCACAGTTGTTTAGCTTATCTCAAGCCGTCCCCGGTAAGAGGGGCCCGTTTGAAAATAAACCGAGACTTTGCGGCAACAATAACACAAAAGCGTACACGACTGCAATGCTAATGCAGCGATAAGAGGGGATGTTCAGATTTACTGAGGAGAGACAGATGCTGAGTTTGGATGTCCTTGCATATCAATGGAAATGCTGCGAGCGGAGCGTTTAAAACACGCCGTTAATGGCAGTCCTCCAATTAGGTATCAAGCCCAAAATCAATGGCACTAGATTGAGATAATTACAAAAAGTATGCAAATACCAACGCTATGGATCGAGGATCCTGAGGGAATCGGTTATCCTAGCCGGTGTGGACGGAAAACAGTCTGTGTTCATTATGATTAACCTTTTAGGGTCATTCAATGTTAAAAGCTCGGTCAGTTATGGCCTGTCAGATGTAAGGTAACAGGGCAGATGCACAACAACCTCCATTATCATTGAAAAGGCTGTTCTATGTTTAACAGAATAGCCATGAGCCGTATTGCTTTCTTAAAAAAAGAGTGTGTGTGTGTGTGTGTGTGTGTGTGTGTACTTGTTTTCTTTACATTATGGAAACCAAATGTCCCCACAACGTAAGTAAAACCAGTAAATCTTGAATGTCAGAATGACAGAATGTACAATTTGTACAGTATAAAAACCATTACGCCTATGGAAAGTCCCCACAAAACACAACATGTGTGTGTGTGTGTGTGTGTGTGTGTGTGTGTGTGTGTGTAGTTTGTGTGAGAGAGTGAGAGAGAGAGACAGAGAGAGAGAGAGAATGATAGATAATGAACTTCATTATTCACCCAAAAACAAAAATTCTGTTATTTAATCATCCTTATGTCGTTCCAAACTTGTGTGACTTTCTTTTGCTTATGAAAATGTTTTTTTTTCTCTCTCTCCCTCTTTCTCTGTTTGTTTTACTGTCAACGGCATTCAAGCTGCACAAATGCAAAACTTCCACAAGTTCCAAAGAGCAAGAACATCTGACATCTTGTACAAAGTATTTCAGAGATTACCTAAAAAATAAAAAAAAAAACAGCATATCTTAACTTTTCCTTGTATTAGTCAAATTCAATTGTTTTTAGTCATTAAATTTTCAGTGTGGTTTAAAACTTTTTGGCTCGCTATAAAGATGTTGTTTCACATCATAGCTGTTACTGAACAATCAGCATCCATGAACTATTATCAAATTAATTTACTTAACCACAGTTCAAATGCTCTTAAATCATTAGGAATTCATTTGTTTCCCACTGATAGCAGTTTAGCAACCAATTCATTGAATCATAATTTTTGGTCAAGATCTTGTATTGATAATGCAAGAGGTGAGCACTCTGTAAAGTCTTCTCCAGCATATCCCAAAGACTTACACTGAGGCTAAGGTCTGGACTCAGAGGTGTCAATTCATGTGTCAAAACGATTCTTCATGCTCTGAACCATTTTTTTTTTTTTTTTTTTTTTTCACAATTTTAACTCTGATGAATATTGGCATTGTCATCCAGCAATATGGCCATGATGTGCCATACATACATGGTTGTTTCAGACATGAAAAGCTACACACACAAAAGAACCGTTTCCAAACATAAAACAGGCTAGAAACATAATAATCACTGAAATAATGATCTAGTCATAGACTCTCTTAAGTATTTGTGTATTTAAATCCAAACAGTGACTTTTTTTTTTTTTTTTTTGGTTGGGCAGTGTTTAACACACATTTAATGATCAATAGAAAATATTCATGTCTCTTAAATAAAATTCCCTTCACCACCTGCTTTCCATGGGTGGTGATAGCGTTAACTGCATCAAGAAAAAAGGCTGTTGTACAATGGAGTTCGTGAATAAGGCTCAAACTCTAAGCCCGATTTAAAGGAGGTGTGTTAGTGCTGCAGTGAATGACAGTAAATATGGGTGGAGAGTCAAAATGAAGGCTCACGGCAAAATTACTCCATTAAATTGCACAGAAATCCGAGTTTTCAAAATGTTTATTATACATATGGCATTTGCAATGCCAGGTGGAACCTAAAAGGACCATCATCATCATCTCAAACACGAGTGAAATGTCTTTTCAGGCGAACCACTTGACTAGAGGAGGGAAATAATTTGACTGAATGTGGATGTGATTCAGCAGTGAGTCAGTAACATGCAAACACAAACCATGGCTAATCCCCAGCTAGACCTATTTTAAGTGATATCTGTGAGAGACACAAGTCTCCTCCTTGTTTAATGATGTGGTTTTGATCAGAAGAGGCCCTTGAAGTCATGCAACATACCAAAGAACCAACATCTGATCAGCCATAATTTAGCCAATAAAATTGCTTATGAAAATGTTTGTTGATGAAGGATTTCTTGATTTCTTCTCACAAAGTCAAAAATGTATAGGCGAAAAGCATACTGTTGAGGCACTAATAATGTTTTAATAATAGAGAAATATAAAAATAACCAACCTAATCCTATCATAGTACAATGGTCTATATTGGCATCAAGGGTCCCATGAAGAACCTTTAACATCCATGGAATATTTCCACTGTTCTTTATTGTTAAAAAAAAAATTCCGATTATTAAAATGAGAGAAAAAAGGGGGAACCAAAGATGGATGTTCCATGGAACCGTTTTCACGACCCAAAAGTAGGTAGCAAGACCGTTTTTTGGACCAGAAAGCAGTACTATAGTGGACATTTCCAAAGAAGTCGCAAAATTATGATAGACTTATTCAATTTATTCTTCCATAATTTTGTGACTTATGTCATTCAAAACCTGTAAGACTTTTGTTCATCTTCGGATGTAACTATCGTCAGCTGAAGTGCCTGCGATCACCACTGAAGGGCACTTCGCCATGGACTATACATCACACACTCCCACTCCCCCTCATGCTTACAGACTACATTTCCCAGAAGTCCTGCACCCTGATACTGATTACCGCACCAGCTGCAGCCTATTACCCAGTCACTGATTACCTCTACCAGCTGCAGTTCATTTTACAAACTATAAAAGAGACATCCAGCCTCGCACTCACTGCGAGGTCTTGATCTTCTTATCGTAGTCACTTCCGAGCGTTTATATCTTTCTTGTCTTCCCGTTGTCACCCTGCCGGTTTCACCCGTGTTCTGACCGTTATCTGCCTGCCCTTGGATTTATTGCTTTTACTGGACTGTGAATGATATCTGTTAGACCTGAACCTCTGCCTACCTATTTATTACGATTCTGCCATTCCTCTTACATACCTGTTTTGCTGTTGTTTGACTATCGCCTGTTTGACCATCCCCTTTATTAATAAAGCCTGCAGTTGGATCTGCACCCGTGTTGTCACGCACTCCATTTTGAAATCTGGAAAATTTTGAAATCAGATGAAATCTGATAGGGTGTCCCTCCATTGACAGCCTACGCAACTACCACTTTCAAGCCGCATAAAGGTAGTAAAGACATTGTTAAAGTACTTCATGTGACTTCAGTGGTTTAACCTCAACTTTATGAAGAGACGTGAGTACTTTGTTTGACCCCCCCCCCCCCCCAAAAAAAAATTGCTATTTTGTTTACAAAATATTATATCTCCAACACGCAAATGTGCACACCACTTTTAAAATGTTAGTTTGACACATGTTCAATACACATTTTTTTGTGTATCATCTTCTAAAAACCTATTTTGATTTAGTAAAACAGTCATTTCAGAGACAAACAAACAAAATGAATAACGACATGAGAAAGTATTGAACATTTTCATCAAAAGACAAAAACTGTAACTGAGTAATTTGAAAATGTATGAAAAATGACTGTAAAAAATGAAAACAGCATCTGTTGCTATGCAGGCTGATCTTTGTTGGTTAAATAACATGATCATAGTTTCTCACATCTGTGATATCAAATACTCTGCAATAAAGTTGATTTCCTTTGTGATTTATGTGCAGTATGACTCTGAGAATGTTGTGACATTTGAAGCAGTGCATCTGTTGTAATTTCCTCTCTTGCCCAGCAGCGTTTATAAGGGCCCAGCCCAGTAATTTAACCTCACAACGCTAACTTACAGAAGTTTAGAAAGGTGTTTCAACTGCACTTACACAATCTTTTAATGCCTCTAAAATCACCTAGTGACTTCCTGTTAGCAGTCAGAGGAAGAGAAACACTCAGTAACCACTGCAGCATAAACAACACAAATGTGCACCAAGCGTATGCTTCAACAACCGAAGATTTATCAAGATATAGACGACACATTTGTATTTGACAGATACTATAACTTTGCAGAACTGAACTCATTTATCTAAACATGCCAAAGAGGAAATGGACTGATACCGATCAGCAAGCGTCAAGTGTAGTATTGCTTCGCTTACTAAGCCAAGTAATTACCAAATGCCATGATGTTGTCAGCTTTTTATTTAATTTTTTATTTAGTTTTTGGTTCGAACACCACAGCATGATTTTTTATATTTAAGAAGTTAAAATGAAATAAAAAAAAATAAAAGTTAAAATGAAAGCAATGTAGAAATATAATATTATATAAAATAATAAGGTCTCATTTGTTAACAATGTACTCAAAATTTAGGGCACCCAACTTATATGTTTGAGTTAAACCAACAATTCTTTTTTACAGTGTGCTAACACATTAAACCTTATTGTAAAGTGTCACCATGCTTATAATGCAAAGTAGCCAGATAGGAGTAAAAAAATAGAAATTAGTAACTATCAGACAAAAAAAAAAAGAAAAGTCAATTTAGAGGCAGACACTGATAAATGATTTTGATAAATCAAGCACATTAAGTCCAAGAAAAGGCAATAAGAAAGAAAGTGTGCCAATTTTGAGCACCATATTGACTTTAAGCATTCATTATCTTCATGCAAATTGCGAGTTCTTGGTTTCAACTAGATTGGCATTTGCTTTTACAGAAAAATACTTTTGTACAAGGCAGCAAAAGAACAGGTGTTAAAGTTTTGGCAAGCTTGTTTTAGATGATGGTTCTGCATAAATGAAGAGCTGCATCTGAGCCTCAAACGCTGCTGTTGTCATGACAGTCAGTGCACATTTTGTTTTCTGTCAGCGCTCAAAAATCAACAGCTTCTGTGCTGCCTGTGCAGAAGACCAGATCTATCACAGGTTAGTATGCAAACGAATGCAAGACAATCGCAAAGTGAGTTTGCAGATGGTTACGGTTTTAAACGGCAAGTGAAAATGAGACTTATCTTAAAAAGCAGGACTGAACTTATTTACTGCTATAAAGCAGCGATATTGTGTAGAATTGAGAAACCCTTGTTATTAGTGACATCGGTGGTTGTAAAGAGAACTGCAGTATGTAATTTACTGCTAGTGGTTGTGCACAACAGTGATGGGAAGCTCTTTTTTCAAGTCATTTCATTCGCTTCAGTAGAATATAACTGATCCGATCCTGACGCTATGCGGTATGTGAGACTATTGAATTAATATATTTTGTTTGCATGAAACATTGACATTAAAGTACAGCATGGCTCTTTCGGCATTATCCGTTATCCTTTTATTTTCTCAACAAAAAACATCCTGAGTTCTTCACATAAAAAAAAAAAAAAAATGCTTTTTTTGAACATTCAAGCATACCTATTCTAGCCGACCTCAAAAACAAAATCAAGATTTTGTAAAGAGGCATAATACGGTCTCTTTGAACTTCAGTTCCTACAATGAATAAACATTTTAAATGGTGTTTGGTGAAGTGCTTAGAGTGATGAGTGACACCAAAGCCACAATAAATATACAAAGAGCTACATTAACTACAAAAAGCTTGAATGGAGTCTATAATAAGCGGTTCAAGCTGAATGCATTAAAAAAATGAGGGGAAGAAAAAGAAAATGATTATAATACAACAAACTATGAGAAACATGAAATATCACTAACTCATTGAGGAAGCAAGGTTGACTTGACTAGCAAAATTAACATCACATTCAACCCATAATGTGTCCACAGCATGTTGACAAAGAGGAGATGAACATCAAGAACATATACGTTCAGATCTATATCAGAACCTTCAGTGTCTTCTTCACAAAAAAAGAAAAAAAAAAAACAGCGAGTCAATGGCTTCTGAGAAAGCCGTTTAGAAGCTAATTGAAACAATTTTCCTTTGCTGCAGGGGAGGCCAAATTACATCTTCTTTGAACTGCAAGGCTGGGAAAAGGAAATTTTTTGAGTGAACTTAGTGCAATTGCTCAGAGACTGCGAGAGAAAAGGCAATTGTGAAAGCGACAGTTGAAGAGAAAATGGCCATTTCTCTGTCATTATTGTGCTTTACATTACACTTTCATCATATATAACACCATGCCTACTGCTGCCTTTTACCATATCTCCGATGCAACACGAACAATTGCAACAACATGTAATAAATATTGAACTGCAGAGAGAAGTCATACACTGATTCTATATGTAGCTATGTAAAGTGATATTACTGGAATTCAATTGGGGCACGAGGCATCACGTAGACAAGCTACCCATCCCATTAACAACGCTGAAGGCTACTCAAAAGTTAATGGGGATACGACGGAACTGACCTGACAGAGAATGAGGGAAGACATTTGCATTTAAATTGGAACAACTTCCAAAATCCTATCGACCCACAGGAGTCGAGTGGTGGAGAGGATGGAGTGATTGTAGAGACACCATCAATGTGAATCCACTGTGAGGCAGGAAAGAAAGACATTCATCCACAGAACCTCTCTGGAGAGCAACGGATATACTAAAGAATTCGTCCACTTGTGTACTACTTAAATTACACATTATTTCACCATCATGGCCCCCTGCTGTCTCTGTCTTTTTTTTCTTTTCTTTTTTTTTTTTTTTGTAGAATGATTTAGGTAATATTTTGAACTTCAAATTATGAGCTAAAATTTATCATATATGAAAGTAATACATAATATACAAAATATTTGAAATATATTGACTAGAACAGTAAATTGTGCTAAAAAAAGCCCTATTTTGCTATAATAATTTGACTTCAAAATATATAATAAAATGTATTTTATATAAAAGTTATAATAAACAAAATATTATATTCAATTTTTGGTCTGGAAGAGTAAACCCGTATTTCATTGCTGTCCCTAGCAGACATATAAATTCAAATTATATTATAAAGATGTGATATTGATATATATATAGAGTAAATTGTCTTTGAAAAACAGTAAATATTTTGTAAAATTAGAAATAATATTTTTATTACTATACTTTTTTACTATAATTTTTTATTGATAAATATAAATGAATAATTGTAAATAAATATATTCACCAATATACATAAATAATACATAGTATATTATCAACATATATTACAACATTATGGTTCCTGGATTAGTGTTGTTGTTTTTGAATTGAAATACTGTATATATATTGTCAATTTCGAACATATGGTAAAACAATTTTAATCTAAGTTTTGGAGTTGAGAATACATATCTGTTGATTCTCATTTGTATACTAATATTCAATATATATATATATATATATATATATATATATATATATATATATATATATATATATAATATAAAATATAGATTCATATGTTTATTTGAAAATAATGTGTTCTCTTCATATCATCTAAACATTCTCTCGTGCATTTCACAATATCAGGTGATTGTCACATGACTAAATAATTTCTTTTAAAAGAACCCTGTTGCACACACCCTGATGAAGGTGTGGGTTACATGTCGCCTGTTCTTAAATGCCCAAGCCATGATTAAATAAAGGCTTTTTATATTTTTCCTAAATACTCGAGTGCCTTGGATTGATATTTTTTTATGAGTTGAACTATCCCTACACCCAAAGAGCTCCGGGATATTTACACACCGCGCAGCACTTGTTGCATTTCTTGCTTAATGAATATATGAAACATTTGAAATTTGGGTAACACTATTATACATTCTATTTTGCAACTACATGTTAACTTACTCTCATTAGAGTATAAGTAGACTGTCTGCTAAAGTGATAGTTCGCCCAAAAATTTACATTTTGGCATCATTTACGCACCTGCCAAGTTGTTCCAAATCTGTATGAGCTTCTTTCTTCTGCTGAACAAACAAGAAGATATTTAGAAGAATATGCATGAGTAACCAAACAGTTGATGGACATTGACTTCCATAGCATGGAAAAAAAAAATATATATTATGGGGTCCATCAACTGTTCATACAGTTTTGGAACAAATTGAGGGTGAGAAAATAATGACAGAATTTTCATTTTTGGGTGAACTAACACTTTATTTTGATGCTCCCAACAGACCTTCTACTGACTCTAAGAAACTTTGCAACTACATGTCAATTAATTCTTCTAACCCCCAAATTCTGCTAATTCTGTAATGAGAGTTAGAAAGTCCTGCCTCTTGTCACATATTGACCTTTTCTGCAATATGAGGCCTGGCCTTTCCATGGCCAGACTTGGTGTCTTCCTCCTTGAAAAAGAATTCACTGGTTTGTCAGACAAGGTCTGATTCTATCGACATATTTATGTAAAAAATGTGTGTTCAGGCCCCTGGCAGCCCAAGGCCTCGGAGCCCTAGCGCCAACAGCCTCCAAATATCCATCCCTTATTCTTCCTTCACTCTAGACTGCATTTTTTTTTTCTTTCTTCAGCCTTCCTTCTTTCCTCATCTATATCTGAAGTCTTCCAAGCCACTTTTTTCTCCTTCAAGTTCCTGTCATATCTAATTCACTGGAAGGCACAATCATACAGACCTGCAGATGGTGTGCTAAAGAGCAGCAGCGGTTTCTCTTATCTCTATCGCTCCTGCAGTTTTGCGGGGACACCCGTCGCCAATGAGACAGCCGGCCGCTTTGACCCAACTTTATCTTGCACCCACTGGACTCTTCTCACCATAACCGGCTGTTAGCTACTCTCTTGAAGCCAAATAATGGCTTCCTGCTTAGAAATGGACAGAAATACGGCATGAGCGCGTCTGTATTAAAGGGCAGGCTGAGAGGACCAGATGATTTGATGTGTGAGATGGCCATTAGCATATGGTAATGAAGTGAGCTATTGCATTTATGACAGATTATTGCAATGTGGCGGGGAAACACATTGCTGTGTACTGCACTGGGACGTTAATCAGATTTAGATTCAAATAATATTTCACCCTCGCGTCATTCAAAGCATTTGTTACTTTCTAATAGGACAAAAAGCATCAGCATCATTTTCTTTCTATAGCATGTGGACAGTCCAGTTTTCTTTAGAAAGGTGCACCTTTTCAAGCCGGGATGGATGCAGACAAACCCGAGTGCACTCAGAGAAAAAAAGACAACTAATTTCTCCATTGCTCTCTGCTAATGCTTTTCGGTAACTGCCTCCATCTCGGTCTGTCTGTCTACGGGCTGGTCAGCTTTCTCTCCGTCTTGTTTTCCTTCTCTCACACTCTTTCAGTCTGGTCAAACCTGCTGAGTGCCCGATGAGCCTTTCCAGACAAAAGTCACGCTCAGTAAACACTGCGGACTGCACCTTCAACAGCCAGGATTGTTGAATTGCGGCAAACTTTAGGGTTTGTAAAAACATCTCTATAATAATAATGGTTCTGTTGCTTCAGTATAGCATTTTAACTGTACTAATATTGGAAAAAAATAATAATAATGGGGAGATTAATCATTTAAATGGCACCAACACAGCAGGCTTTTTATTTTGTCAACTATAGCTTCCTATATATGTATAAATGTGAAAAGACATATATATGTATATATACTTACACACACACACACACACACACACACATATATATATATATATATAAAATGAATGAACTATTAAATAGTACATAATACATAATAAAAATGTGCAAAATATTATAGCGCATAATATAATATAATATAATATGTAATACTGATATAATAATATTTTTACCTATTTTGGAAAATACTCAAATTTAAAAAAAGGTAATTGTAATATACTAATTATAATATACTATATATTATATTAATACAATAATTTGAAATATTTTGGAAAAACTATAAAAATAGATAATAATATAAAATAATATCTCATTTAAATATAATACATGATGCCGGTATGATAACACATTCACACACACACAAAAAGTAAAAAGTATAAAAGTATAAAAGTAATAATATAGTGATATGACATTTGATATAATATAATATAATATAATAATAACACGTTAGTAACCATACAGCAACACCTTGGCAACCACCCAAAACAACACCCACAAAAGTTTTGTTTTGCGCAGTCAAGCATTCATAATCATGTGAGAGACTCTATATAGAACTCTTACAGATTTCTAATCGCATGTCCCTTCTATGATCTATAACAAGGGATACATCTGATTGCCATTGACCCATACAATATTTTATGTGTTCAAATGCAGCAGTCCTCTGGGGTCTAGTTTCAAATCACAAACATTTGACGTCAACACTTTTGGACAGATGTCATTTTCACTTGAGATAGGACATGACACTCCTGTCCAAAGAAACCAGTTTGGTCCACAGCCTCAAAATTAGATCTGGGAGGGAAATCGTTACACGAGTAGATGGACGATCGAATCTTCCGGGGCCTTCCAGAGTCCCAGCTGAAATTTGTTTATTTGTATTCTAATGGCCAGCCTGTCACATGGCATCTATGCTATTTCACTGGTGCCCATTTGTGTCTACCTGATGTCACTCAGTATTTGAACGGCATTAGTGGAGGTGCAGAAAACTCCCATGTGCTGGTGTTACGACCCTTCTGCTCTCTACCACACACGACACAAGACCTGCTGATAGCTGACAGATGTGTGTACTGCTCTGCTGCCCTTGTGGAGTTGTAATGAGGCACACTCTTTTTTTTTTTTCCTCTCAAAATGGTTGTGATAGGATTTCATGAAGGAAGATAGTCCTAAATTACTGGAAAAGCCAGATGTCTCAGTAATGTTGCAACATTTTTTGCAGCAGTGATAACGTACAAACGAAAAGGCCATTGACATATCATTCAGTAACAAATTGTTCATGTATTAAATTGGGATAGGATGCACCACATTCTAGCCTTTGTAAAATATCTGATATAACACGAATTAAATTGCCTACGATTGGAAAACAGATCTGGCTAATGAACTAGATTACCTGAACAAATAATGCTCTGTTTTGATTTTATTCATCCGGAATGCTCAAGTACCCTTCATCGGCATCAGCACTACATTCAGAGTGAAAAAAAGGGTACAAATGCTGTCACTGGGGAAGTACCCTTTTAAAACATACAATGGCATAATATGCCATTTAATCTGCACCAATAGGTAATACAGGGCTGCGTTTCCCAAAAGCATCGATCGTAGAGATCATTGGTGGCAATTGTTCTACGATTAGCTTACGATGCTTTTGGGAAACTCAGCTCAGGTAAATAAGGTATAAAAGAGTACCTTTTGAAAAAGTACCCCAGCTTCTGTACTTTTGTTTGTATATGTGAGCCTTTTAATAGATTACACATTATACTGGGTATGATTCAGCAGCATTATTATTGCAAAGGGTGAAAATCGACTTAAGGCTTCATCTCCCTATAATAAAACACTTGAGCTTGTTTGTCTACAATCACATGCTTTGACAATTCTGGGTGCAATCATACGGAAAACTAACGTTGCGAAAGAAGATTTAAGAACAACTGAAATCCAGATGAAAAGTTTTTTACTCAACAAGTATGACATATCACCCACATGTCATATGAGTCCTATCCATACAAATTAACATTCTCTTATTTTAGCTGTCTTTCTTTAAAAATTAAGAGAGAAAAGTCATATTAACTGTTTTTAATTCAATTTGTTCCTTTAAAATTGAATTTTAGCCGTAATTAAGATGTTTGATTCTTAAAAAATGAAGGTTCTTTATTGGCATTGATGAGTCTATGAAGAACCTGTAACATCCATGGAACAGATCAACGGCGCAAAAGGTTCTTTAAAGTGGAAAAAAGGGTCTTCAGATTATTAAAATGTTCTTAACTCTAAGAAAAAATGGCTCTTTTAAGAACTTTTCGGTAAGTTCTTTGGGGAACCGAAAACACTCACTATGGAAGCTTGTTTCTGCAATTAAATTAATTTAAAAAGGTAATTGAGACATTTTATCTCACAACTCTGACTTTTTGCGAGGTTTAAACTCGTGATTGTGAGTTTTAGTCAGAATTGTGTGTTATAAAGTCAAAATTGAGAATTATAAAGTCAGAATTGTGTTATGAAGCCAGAATTGTGTGATATAGATTCCCAGATAGTGTGATGTCCAAATCTAGTCAAGACAAAATCTATGCAAAGTTTGCCAGACTAAGGCAGGGACACAGTTTATTCACAACAAATCTTACCACATTCCCTACGGTCTACTTTTACAACATTTAATCCATTCGGCAGATTATTTTCCCATTAAACCGGTGCAGATGGTGCAAAACAAGGATTCCGTTCCTGCTTATTTAAATGAAAGTTAGTTTCTTAACACATTCTTAATATTAAGAATTAACAGTAATATTCACAGAAGCACATTCTCCTATCAAAGAGAATACACCATGGAATAAGCAGCATTATGCATTTGCTTGCATGCTGTGTGTGTGTGAGTGTGTTTGCATCTGGCCTCAAGTCAATCTGTGCATTGATTGCGGTTCTTGATGAAATGAGGTCTTTCGGGAGGTATTTTAACTGGCTCACTATAGTATACTGCTCTATCATTGGCACATGTTTGCATCCATGCATATCTGCTTGTTTACCGCACATTTTCACTCTGTAACCACTCATCCTTTCTCTTCTTTTCCTCCTCATTCCCTTGTTCCTCTTTCTCGCTTTCTCATTATCATTCCAGCCGCTACGCAGCAGGAGTAATTGGTCCGATCAAACTTTCTCCCAATAATGCAAACAGAATCATTACCCCTAATGAAGTGAACACTTTTCAAAAAGGCTGGAGAACGCTTTCCATTTTTGAGCAAATAAAGTGCTCTTGATAAATCAGGTTGATACAAATGCGGTGTTTTTCCTTGTACTGTCTGATGAGAACACAACTGGACTGAAGCTCCTAATCTGATATCTTCAGAGACACGGAACCTGCTGTGCTGAAATGTGTCTGAGTCAACCAGAGCCCTGCATGTCCCATAAATGCACACACACCTCCATTTGTACAATACACTGTCTGTGAGCACAGCTTGTTAACTTCACTTCACCGAGCACCCTGTAGAGATAGCGTGAGAGGGTGGAAGAGAGAGAAAGAGTGAGGGAAAGAATACAGCAGCACCAGTTGCATTTAACGACCCTCTCAGCAGACAGAGGCAGCCAGCATGGGACAGTTCCATTTCACTGGCAGCTCATTGTCATTAGAATGCCTCTCTTCCACCATCATCCTAGGCCTGTTTCGTGCTCCTTCTTTGATTTGGCCTTGTGAGCAGGTTCTTTAAGCAGGGCAGTACAAAGGCTTCTAAAAGCTATATATTTATATAAACATATATAAGCGTTGTGATGCACTGTAGACTTGAATAGTTCCTTTAAAGAAAACTTTTAGAAGCCTTAATTTATATACACTCACCTAAAGGATTATTAGGAACACCAGTTCAATTTCTCATTAATACAATTATCTAATCAACCAATCATATGGCAGTTGCTTCAATGCATTTAGGGGTGTGGTCCTGGTCAAGACAATCTCCTGAACTCCAAATTGAATGTCAGAATGGGAAAGAAAGGTGATTTAAGCAATTTTGAGCGTGGCATGGTTGTTGGTGCCAGACGGGCCGGTCTGAGTATTTCACAATCTGCTCAGTTACTGAGATTTTCACGCACAACCATTTCTAGGGTTTACAAAGAATGGTGTGAAAAGGGAAAAATATCCGAAAATGCCTTGTTGATGCTAGAGGTCAGAGGAGAATGGGCCGACTGATTCAAGCTGATAGAAGAGCAACTTTGACTGAAATAACCACTCGTTACAACCTTGAGGCGGATGGGCTACAACAGCAGAAGACCCCACCAGGTACCACTACAAATAGGAAAAAGAGGCTAAAATTTTCCCAAGCTCACCAAAATTGGACAGTTGAAGACTGGAAAAATGTTGCCTGGTCTGATGAGTCTCGGTTTCTGTTGAGACATTCAGATGGTAGAGTCAGAATTTGGCGTAAACAGAATGAGAACATGGATCCATCATGCCTTGTTACCACTGTGCAGGCTGGTAGTGGTGGTGTAATGGTGTGGGGGCTGTTTTCTTGGCACACTTTAGGCCCCCTTAGTGCCAATTTGGCATCGTTTAAATGTCCATCCCTTTATGACCACCATGTACTCATCCTCTGATGGCTATTTCCAGCAGGATAATGCACCATGTCACAAAGCTCGAATCATTTCAAATTGGTTTCTTGAACATGACAATGAGTTCACTGTACTAAAATGGCCCCCACAGTCACCAGATCTCAACCCAATAGAGCATCTTTGGAATGTGGTGGAACAGGAGCTTCATGCCCTGGATGTGAATCCCACAAATCTCCATCAACTGCAAGATGCTATCCTATCAATATGGGCCAACATTTCTAAAGAATGCTTTCAGCACCTTGTTGAATCAATGCCACGTAGAATTAAGGCAGTTCTGAAGGCGAAAGGGTGTGTATGTATATATATATATATATTATATATATATATATATATATATATATATATATATATATATATATATATATATATATATATACACACACACTACATATATTTATATCCATACTGTGTGGCACTATCATATTGTCTTAACTCTCCAAACGCACAGTGACCTCACAACCACACAATCACTGAATGGTTGCCATCTTTTCATCTAAAAAGTAAGATCACCAAGGTTTTTGACTGTGCCACTATTGACAGAATCTCTCTAGTGATAAATTACATTTTTATCAGTGCCTATAATATCAAAACATCTAGCAGGAGCAAAAGCCTTCTTGTATATGGGTCCAAAAGTATAGAAAAGCGTTCTTGTCGACGCTAATCACTCGACATACCCTCCCAAGTCTAGACTAAAGACCTACCTGCTCAATCAAGCATGCAATGATCCATCATGCAGTGCCTTCATTCTCCTCGGGAGTCCTCTACATCCTTGAGAGCTCCGAATGGCCCTCTTTTGCACTGTAAATCTCTGTTTTGCAATTTTTGTAATCATTTGTTATCAATGTTTATTGACTATCTTCGTATACTCCTCTTTGGGATTCAGTAATTTGATTTGGACAAGGCAAGGATAAGATTGTAAAGGAACATATCGGAGATTGAAAGATCAAAGCAATGGTGGGTTAAATGAATTCAAAACAATGGCTGGCCCCTGAGAAATTAAAATGGAAAATGAACAAAAGATAGAGAGACAACCACAAAAATAATTCAACTCCCTGGGGAGAAGAGGATCATTATTCAGAGCATACAAACAAACTAAAAATGGTGTCAAAGAGATAAAACATCCATTATAATGGGCACACGGAAACTCAGCATCTATTAAAACTTGTCCTGTTCACCTCTAATATGTCTCAAAATTATTGAGTGAAATGGTTTGCTATCATTTTAGAACTATTAGAGTGGACACTGTGTACTGTACTGACAGACTGTAAATATTAAGAATGTATGTAATAGAGAGTGTAAGGGAAAGAGAGAGAGAGACAGCAAGAAAACACAAGTGATTTTCCCATAGAAGATAATCAAAATGCTCCCAAATTCCAGTTCCATTGTCATGTCCATCTTAGCAACTGCCTAGCAACGACTTAGAACGTCTTTGCATCGAACCATATATATTTATTAGGGTTGTAACGGTACATGTATTTGTCCCGATATGTCACAGTACGGTGCATACAGTCAGATGATGAATAAAGTCCTTCAGTGTTCACAGCATGTTCGTTCACTAGAGAAATGAACTCTCGAGGGGAGAATTTCACTAAATATATGCATTACATTAGCATAAATACTCATTATATTTACTTTAACTGTTAGTAATGTCTTTATTCATTAAATGTTTTAATAAATTCGTCATTAAAACAAGTTGTGACAGAAACTGTGTAAATGATTATATTTAAAAAATGAACTGGAGTGAAAATTAACAATGAATAATATCTGCCTTTTGTGCATTTTACTTTTTTTGGAATGTTGATGATTATATCTAAAAATAAATAGCAACTGAATTTAATAGTTTGGACTCTGTTGTTAATTGTAACATTTAATATTATAGGACTGTGCAAGAAAGGGTTCCAGTTTACAGATTTAGCTGAGAGATTTCCCCCCCCCCCCCCCCCTTGATGTTAAATGTTAATTATAATTTAGTTTATTTAAAAAAAAAGAGGCAAAAATGTGTTCAATAAACCACTGTATAATAAAAAAAGAAGAAAAAAGAAGCAATTTTATGTTTAGGTTTTAATTTATAAAGTTATACTTTTATGTTTCTTCCCCTGCTGTACCAAACCGAGGTATGTATTATATATGCTCATGAAAATGTGGCAGAATATGACAACTAAATTACGTCACTGAATAAATGTCCTGTCTTGTTGTCACGATTGTCAGCCGGAGTGCCTAGAAAATCCACTAGAGGGCACTCCACTCTGGACTCTTTTCACTCACTCTCACTCTCATTCACTCATACAGGACTACATTTCCCATAAGCCCCATACCCATTCACCGATTACCTCACCAGCTGCACCTCATCACCCACACCATATATAAACACCATTCACACATCACTCCTCGCGAAGTCTTGATTTGTTTTCCACTGTCAATTCCGAGCATTATTCCCCGTATTTGATTTTCTGTTTTTGATTCTGCCTGTCTTTTCCCGTTGTCTGACGTTCTCACCTGTGTATTCGACTACGATTCTGTTTATCCCTTGCCAATCCTGTTTTGCTGTTCATCAACCTTTGCCTGTTTGACTACTCTATTCTTAATAAAGCTGCACTTGGATCCCACTCTGCTGTCTCTTCATTACACTTGTCAGTTAGGACAAAAACTCAAAATTGAATGGCACAAATGGCTTTTACAAACGCAAAAACAGCGGTCTTGCGAGTTTCTTTGGGGAACACAAAAGTTTTCTGAGAGAACACACAATCATTGATATTTTTTCCTCATTTTTTTTCCCATCACCATGTTCCTTTAAGTGTGCTTTACTTTTACTGCTAAAGGCCCCATTTACACTAGTGCGTTTTTATTTTACAAAGGAAATGAAAAATGAAAACAATCCTCGTTTACACTGGTGTTTCCATAGCGTTTCAGAAACAATCTCCATCTATATTAAAAAATGCAGTTTAATTGCAAAATGGCTGCAAAAAATGACTACAAAGCCAGCAAAGATTGCAGTTCAGTTTCCATGTTATTGTTTACACAGTCGTACGCAGAGCGAACGAGGGCAGCCACGCTATCGTTTTCAAAAGTCTCTGTCGTTTTGGTCTGTTTAAACTGATGGGGTCTGCAGCATTTTCGAAGGTCTAAACGCTGGTGTAGAGAACACGACAGGCGTAACTGCAGCAAAACTTAAGTGTTTCAAAACGAAAATGCACTAGTGTAAACGGGTCCTGAGACACTGTCCAAATTAATTCTGTATTTATCACATATAATTTATGCATATCATAACCATTAAAACAACTCCAAATCCCTTTAGTCTAGTAGTTAAAGATCTGGGCAATAAACCAAAGGTTGATAGCTCAAAGCCAGTAAAGGCCGATTCTTCAGCTAGCACGGCCTTGATCAAGGCACTTAACCTCAGGCTACTCCAGAGGGACCGTCCTTTTGTCATAACATGACATTGCTCTATGGCAATGCTGCATGGAAGAACATGAAGCAAGCTCCAATGGCCCCAGTTGTGTGGTGATAAATAATGAGTCTCAATTTTATTCCCCAGGGCTCCAGAGCGGCTTTACGGCTTCTTTCTCTCCCAGCTATCCTACACATCACAAAACCCAAAACAGATCTAGGCAAAATAGTCATAATGAAGCACAAAGAGATGAATGCTGCAATCATCAGCCACTGATAGATGATGGGCATAGAGCCTACTTTAGATGGCAGCCACTGCGCTTTCACAAAATATAACATTTGATATAGACTTGGCAATAGCAGTAACTGTTTTATGGCACATCGAGTCTCTTTAAAAGGTTTCAACACTTCAAAAGCGATTCTGGCTTCAACTGAGAAGAAATTTCAAATCTTTCCACAGCAAAAATACTAATACATCACAACATTAAAATACATTTGAAGACAGCTATTTAGACTGAAGCACTCTATAACCATGCTTTTTCAGCCAAAAACAACAGTAATGAGAGAGAATTGGATGTTCTATGCTTTCCTTCCATCAACTTGCTTATGTTATATCAGCAATTAATAATCATCTACAATAAAAGCATGATCAGTTTTATCTTTCAGTCATGTAATACATATTAAAAACTGAAGCTCTCAAATCACACACTTGACATTTCATAGTGTTCAAATGACTCATCAATGTGTAATCTGCAAGACAGAATTGAGCAACCTGTCAACAATGGCTCTTTTTTCAAAACCTAGTGAGCTATCTATGTAGTCAGCCTTTTGAGGCATAAAAGGTATGCTTCCAAAAATGAAGACGGTTCAAAAGGTAGGCAGCATGATTGTGTTTCTTTCTGTAACAAAAAGCTCAGGCAGAGTAATGTTAAAGAACCCAAGTGCAAGTGTTTGAAACGAACGGTACAAAGCAAAAAGTCAAAAATATCAAACAACAAACAAGCACCCAGAATAACCCAAAGAATACACAATGATTCACCGAAGGGCCTACAATATAATCAACTACTTGAACATGTAAGGACAACACTAGAGCAGTGGCAACGATAGATAAACTGATAGATAGATAGATAGATAGATAGATAGATAGATAGATAGATAGATAGATAGATAGATAGATAGATAGATAGATAGATAGATAGATAGATAGATAGATAGATAGATAGATAGATAGATAGATAGATAGATAGATAGATAGATAGATAGATAGATAGATAGATAGAACAATAAATAGTGCGAGGACGATAGATAGAACGATAGATAGAACAATAGATAGAACGAGGATGATAGATAGACAGATAGATAGAACGAGAATGATAGACAGATGGATAGAACGTTAGATAGAACGATAGAACGATAGATGAATAGATAGATAGATAGATAGATAGATAGATAGATAGATAGATAGATAGATAGATAGATAGATAGATAGATAGATAGATAGATAGATAGATAGATAGATAGATAGATAGATAGATAGATAGAACGAGGACGATAGATAGACAGATAGAACGATAGATAGAACAAGAATGATAGACATATAGATGGATAGAACGATAGATAGAACGATAGATAGATAGATAGA
>CM074292.1:11297279-11394779 GCA_037194245.1 Opsariichthys bidens
ATCTGAAGCTATTTCAAGTATTTGACTTTTTCTGGTTCGTTGTAACGCTTATAAATTTATACATGTGAACACGTTAAAATAAAATTTTAATTCAAGAGGAATTGACTTGACAAATTATGAAAAATACTGTTTAAGGTAAAGTATTATGACGTTATGTGGTGTGGAATAGTAATAATAATTTAAGATTGTTATAAGAGAAACTCAAATTATAAGCAAAAATCTTGTATTACTTGTAAGAGAACAACTATTTGATATTAAAATTAACTAACATAAACGTGTATTTAACACCATATAGAATCAAGATGTAAACAAATTTATTTGCGTATATATGTGTATATATATATATATATATATATATATATATATATATATATATATAATATATAGATAATAGCCTATGTATGAGTGTGTGTGTATGCGTTTTTGTGATTTATGAGGACAAATTTGCATAATGACATGGGTATTACACTGGTATTACTTTGTAAGTGTGAAATATGAGGACATTTCAGTTTTCATATAAAATAGTTTTAAAAACAAAACAATGTTTTATTAAAAAATGTAAAAATGCCGAATGTTTTCTGTGGTGGGTAGGTTTAGGTGTAGGGGGAGCGAATGCACAGTTTGTACAGTATACAATTCATTACGCCTATGGAATGTCATCAACATTATTTAACTTAACTCAACTTAAACATTAAGCATTATTAAACCTTAATAACTTGATTTTAATTGAACATTTTTTCGAACTTTTGGACTTATAAAATCAATGTATCAATGATTCTGGTTTCTGTTAATAAAGACAGCTTTGTCGTAACTACACCAGAAATATCCTCTTTTTTTGTTGGGCAAAGGGGGGCAAAATTCAGTCCGAAAGGTTGAGAACCGTTTAGTCTATGTAGGATGATGAATACGTTTGTGATTGTCAATATCAAGTATACCCAGTAGAGGTCGCCATACACACATTTTAAGTTTTCTGTGGTTTCACAGAATCTCTGAGATTTGGGAATTCATTAGATGGCCTCATGTGTCATCTGTTTCACATCTGAAATTGTGTGTGAAGCAATGAAGGTTCTCTTAATTATGAGTAATAACAGCATTATAGATTTATTTCAGATTTACAGAGGAAGTGTTGATGACCGCTTACACCTGAATTAAAAACAGCTGAGTCGGGTAAAACAAGCGAACATCTCGTTTTATTTTACCTTGTAAGATCCTTCAGTTTTGGAAAGAGAGTTTTGTACTAGTTTTTTTTTTAAAGATCTTCTCTCCTGATTCAACTACCACTCTTAGAAAAAGTTTCAGTGGGGTTCTATATAGAACTGTCAACTCCATTTTAAAGAACCCTTTAGGCCAAAAATGTCTTAAATGATTGCGTAATATTCAATATGAAGTAAAATATTCATAAAATTGAATTAAACTACAAAACAAATGAAAACTAAGTCCATAAAATGACCCCATGATGGGAACCCCTAAAAAGTCCTACATAAGAAGCGCCTGACAGAATCCTTCAAGGTTCTATAAAAGAACAACGAGTGAAGTTTAATTCTCTTTTTACTGTATTTTTCTTTTCTTTTCTTGGTAGGCCATATATGAGGTACAAATTATACACATTCCTTCTTTCTTAAGGCCCATCACAAATTTTCTGAGGAGTGACATTTTGTGCCCTAACTGTCTGAAGCTGGTCTCTCTTGACATTGTTGTTTACTGTTGTTTAGTGTCCACATCCACAAAACTGATTGAACTCGGCAACCCCAGGCTCATGGAGGTCTGGGTTGAACCACTGCGGGCTCCTGACAGGCCAATGAGAAGCCAGCGCAGCGGCTGGAGACGGTGTCTAGTGGGATGGATGGCTGGGATATTATGTCACTTCCTGGGACATGGCGAGAGCAGACCCAGACAGATGAGTAAAAGGATGAGTGTCGTGTGAGAGGAAGATCAGAGGAGAAAGCCAGGCACTGTTGGGCGTCCGTAACACCCGGTCTTTGTCTCTCTTTCACCCACACTTTCTTTTTAGACATTGTCATCACTTAATTCTCATGTCTTTAATGTATTTTTTGTAATATTTGTGCATGAGTGTCTTTATATATATATATATATATATATATATATATATATATATATATATATATATAGTGGGGCAAGTTGACACTTTTTCATCTGTTTTAATCCATTTCTATTTTCATATAGGCATGTACATTAAAATCTTGGATAAATCTTAAAAATATTGAACGTTTCTGCCATTATTGCTGTAAGTTGTCCCAATGTAAAGCTGCCATTAAATATAGCATAGATAAATCTGAACCAATTTATGAAACATCAGAATGTGAAAAGTAATGATGCAAAATTTAACAGTATAGTCAGTATTTAGTTTTTCTGAAAGACGCATTAAATTTATCAAAAGTTTCAGTAAAATGTTTATACTACATAGAAAAAATCTATTTTGAATAAATGCGGTTCTTTTGACCTTTATATTCATCCTAAAATCCTAACATGTATGTATCACTCTTTCCATACAAATATGAAGCATCAAAACTGTTTTCAACATTGATAATAATAAATGTTTCTTCATGACTAAATCAGCGTTTTTTTAAATATAACAGGGCAAGTTGTCCCGATGAAAAACTGCCATTACAAAGCATATTACAGGTTTTTCAAAATTATGTGAACAATGTAAAAAAATATAACGCAAATTAATTAATTTTTCATTTAATTAAATTTGACTTTTGTTTAATCTGCTTTGTCATATGTTCATAAGCAACTATAACAAAAAATATGATATTAGAATTTTAGTTTAGACAGAGTTTACACATTAATCCTAAATTTTCCAAATTTAGGAAACTTTTGAACTAGGTGTTTGAAACCAGCATACAAAACAATTGGCAATTCATAGTTTAATATGTGATTTAAATATATGGATAGTAAGTCATTGTGACAACCTCCATCTTGGGCAACCTCAGCAGCTCCCGTATCATCTAATACGCCTTGATCTACACTTTATTTATTCTTCCCACTCTCATTTCCCTCCTTTTTCGTATGGACATGATGTGTATATTCCAGCGGGGTCATGTTGTTTCCTCAACTTTTTCGTTTCTATTCATCTCTCCCCTCTTTCTTTTCCCACTAATGCGAGGCCAGATGAGGACTCCGGGTGGTTGTGAGAGCAGTGGGGCTGACTGGAAGTGTGTGTGTGTGTGTGTGTGTGTGTGAGAAACCTCACCCTGCGAGTGGGTGGTGGGTGATGACCCCTCACTCTCCAGCACTGTGTGTGTGGTGGCCTTGGCCCCTAGACGACTATCTCCGGGGCTCAATCTCACGCTGAATAGAACCTCCACTGTGTTTCACTGCGGGGCTTTCCCGCACGCTTCAGTCTCAATGTATGATTCATTATCCAATCAGAGGGAGGGTGACGCATCCGTGAGTGATCTTATCGAACCCTAATGCCCACGCTCAGCCTTCCAGATGCTCCCTCTACTAAAGAAACAGAATTAATAGAGTTATTTTTAGTTCTTGGAACGTTAAAAATAGAATCAAAAGGGGTGTGGTGGGACCTCTCACGATCACGGCCTGTAGCTGGAATGGGCTTGAATGAAGTCACGAGTATCTTCGTGACTTGTGTGTTTGGTGGTTTGAGATTTGTGATTTTGCAGTGCATTTCATTTTTTAGAAAAGAAAAAGGGATGTCTCTCTTTGTGTTTAGTACATGGCTTAATCTCCAATCTTAATCTTGTAGATATTAACTGTTCTTAAAGGATTAGTTCACTTCTGAATTAAAATTTCCTGATAATTTACTCACCCCAATGTCATCCAAGATGTTCATGTCTTTCTTTCTTCAGTCAAAAAGAAATGAAGGTTTTTGAGGAAAACATTCCATGGTTTTTCTCTGTATAGTGGACTTCAGTGGGGTTCACCAGGTCGAAGGTCCAAATTGCAGTGTCCGTGTAATCCACAAATGTCCACAATTGCTCATCTTGCACTAGCTCTCTTCTTCTTCTTCTTGTAGAATTCCGGCAGTGTAGACACCGCTAAGTGTTTTACTGCACTCAACAGGTCAAAGTTTGATCTAATTCTTATATACTTGCCAAAGTCTGAACAATATGCTAGTGCAAGTTTATAAGAATTATGTAAGAATTTCAAACTTTGACCTGTAGAGGGCAGTAATACACTTAGCAGCGTCTACACTGCTGGAATTCTACAACAAGAAGAAGAAGAAGAGAACTAGCGTAAGACAAGCATTTGTGGTTAAAAAGTATATATATTTTTTTGAAAATGACAGATTGTTTTACTAGGTAAGACCTTATTTCTCATCTGGGATCATGTAGAGCTCTTTGAAGCTGCATTGAAACTGCAATTTGGACCTTCAACCCATTGAACCCCATTGAAGTCCACTATACGTAGAAAAACCCTGGAATGTTTTCCTCAGAAACCTTAATTTCTTTTCAACTGAAGAAAGAAAGACATGAACATCTTGGATGACATGGGAGTGAGTAAATTATCAGGAAATTTTAATTCAGAAATGAACAAATCCTTTAACTCTTTCCAGCATTTTTAATCTTCACAGAAATTTCATGACCCCCTAAAATTTTGATGTATGAATATCTGAACATACAAAAAAACATTTTATTGCATTAGAATTTTATTCAACACTTGAATGTAGGTAAGTTTCATAAAAAAGCAACATTTTGAACAAAAAGTCATGTTTTTGTCAAAGACTACGTCTGGATTGGATTTAGAACGATGATCAAAACAAAGATGGAGTAGATTGAGTCCATCAACAGTCCTGTACCTCTTCATGGGTTCAACATTTCATTCGGTAACATTGGGCAGTTTTGATTTATATGCTGTTTAATGTTTGATGATCGCTCTAGCATACATGTGTGTAAGCATTGGTTTTATTGCTTATAAATAACGTCAATGGAGATGAAGCTTGGTGTCATCATTGACAGAGAATTCCATCAATGGCAGGGAAAGAGTTCATTACACCTCAGGTCCGCATTAGGATGCAATACATGCTCATTTTCATTTTAGACCTTCAGATTCTCTGTATAATTAATAATTAATCATCAGTCAAAAATTGTGCAATGATCTCGTAGTTAAAACAGACTCCGCTTAATGTTTTTATATTGTACTCTGATTATTAAGAGTTTAGGAGAGCCAAATGTTCAGTTTTGGGGGTTTTATGTTCCCAAGGAATAAAACAGGTAAAGTTGATGCCTTTTATCATCCCTAACTATTTTGGTAGCACATAAGTTTCACATAAACAACATGTTTAAGGATCCTTCATCCTATTCTGATCCCCTTAAGCAATAGTATTAACACAATTACAGTCAGTCTCTTGCTGCACTTTGAAGAATAAACACTTTTCAATGGTTATTTGCAGATGTTTCAGCAAACATCCCGCTTGCTATCAAGAACCATTTTTGTATAAAGTACACTTTGCCATCCAATACTTTTTTTTAATCATCATTTTTATTATTTTTTTGTGAGATCTACTAGATTTTATGTGAATTCAAATAGATGCACCATCATAATACAATTATTTTGAATTATTAGTTATTTGTGTATTGTAATATTTAGATGTTTTGTGTGTAATCCTGTCCCTTTTTTTCTCAGGTTTTTACACAAAGTGTGATTACTGTTTAACCATGTTAAGCATGTTTCACTTAAAAAAAAAAAAAAATTGGATTTTCACAGTGATACCATATAGAGAAATAGAATGGAAAGATTCCATGGATGTTAAAGGTTCTTTACAGAACAATCAATACCAAAAAAGAACCTTTATTTTTGAGTTTGTATTGTATGAAAAAATAATCAAACAAAATATTTTGTCCTGAAGTTTATCAGTAACCCTCAAACCAATTTTGGAATCGAACTAGCTGCTCTTACTGAGAGATTTAAACGCATTCTGTCTTGGTTCTTAAAGTTGTTGAAGTTATAGGCTCTTCGGATCTATATATTTGTTTTTAGGTTCTTTAAAGCAACAGAATATAGAGGGTTAGAACTAATACGTTTCTCATTTGACGTAGCTATCAATACATTGTGGATTTACTGTAAGTGTTACCTTCAATCCAAAGCACATTTATTCCTCTGTGAAAGTTATGAGATAGTTATGTTCCCTATACTATAAACTCATTTCCCATCAGAATGGCCTCTGACTCTTTTGTGAGTAAGTCAGTCATTATGAGAAAACAGGAAACTGATGGCCACTATTGTGCTTGGACTCAAGAAGGGTCATCAAAACACTTCTGTAAACGTTTTAAAAAGGAATTTGTGGCTACAGTAGAGTTTCTTTTGTTGTTGTTTTCAGGAACAATTAAAAATGACTAAAGTTTAAAGTCTGAGTTTTCAACCATCGGCCCATGTGGAATACATAGGACTTTAATTCTCATGACATTATGATCTTCAACTTTCTAAATAATGCCTGTATAATGTATTAGTCATTGTTCTTAATGAAGTTATTTATTATAGAATATACTGAGTGTCCCTGTATGGGTGGGACGCAAAGATTCAAAAGCTCTGGTTTGAATATGTGACACTTTTTGAAATTCGAGCTAAATTTAATTTTGGGCTCTTTTGAATGGATATTCTGAACTCTGATCTCTTTTTTTCCAATTAGGATTAGGAGAAGCCGGGTCTAAACTGCAGCCGTAAACCGTTTTGAGAGTTATTTGCCCCTGACTTGACACCATCTGTGAAGGTCACACATTAACAACAGTTTTTCTTGTCTGTGTGTGATTGGTTGCATATTTGCATTTGCAAGAATAGTTGCACGATTGAGATTCATTATCAGCGCAAGTCAAGCGTTTACAGGGAAGAACCCTTTTCTTTGCTCGAGAATATGATGTAATGCAATGCTGAGGTCATTCAGTGGTTGCCATGGCATCACCTTGGGAACGTGAATTTGCGGCATCAAATCAAACTTTCAATCAGTCAGTTAACCTTCTCAGAATGTCTTTATTTCTTATTGTTCATTTGTCTTGCTTTAAATTGAGCCTTCAAAACTGGTTTCAACAGCAAGAAACCTCATTCTTGTAGCAAAATGTATCATGTCTGACTAATCTGACCACAACCCTGAGGTTGTGACTGAAAACCCTTGTTTTGAACCACAGACTAAATTTGAGCACAGCACCTGTGAAGGGCTTGAAAAGTTTCCAGGTGTCTAATTCAAGAAAAAAAAAAACACGTTTTGTTTGCAGAATCCCTACATGACGCTGTCGACCCGACCCGACCCGTACGATCACATCTTCTGTTTCAGTAACACAAGGCCTGTTGAAACACCCGTCCCACAAATGTAAAGTTTACCATATGCCGTTCAAAGTTCTGCTTTTACAACCGTGACTTATTTTCCCACCTCTCCCGACCATTGCCGTGTAAAAAAAAGCAAATCAGGTTACAGCAATCCTCTTTTTGGATTATTTTCTTAGGGTTTGGGCGTTATAACTCAAATCACTCCCAGCCTCTCTCTCTCACACACACACACACCCCCACAGGCTCAACAAATGTTAGAAGATAATTTATCTCACAGTTTATATTGCGTACACACCAGCGTTCAGGTGTCTGCTCTGAAATAAAGCCTTCGTGTCAGAAATGATTCCGGATGGGATTCTAACACACTCCATGTATGTGCAGTGCTGTGTTCATTTAACCTCATGCAAGAGCATTTAACTGAAAGCTTATGAACACTCAACATTGCCCCTTGCCCCTCTTTCTGACACAATTGGACCGGCTGAAGGTGTCTCCTGGGAGACATTAGTCAGTGAAAAAGCAAATACTCCATTTTGAAACCATGTTTTCAATTTGGAGGCACATGGTTTGAATTAGGGTCATGCTTACTGAGGTTGGTGAGTGGGAGGGTTAGCCTCAGGACAGAGGTGAGTGAGAGCTTCCTATACACCCACATTTACACGTCAACTATCAGCTTTGTTTCAGTTTTTAGGGACTTTTGGATTCAAGACAGTCATTGATTTAATTTAATAGTACAGCTAGTGTAGTTCACACAAAAAGTCAATATTTTAATCACGTTCACGTCGTTCCAAACCTGTATGACTTATTTTCTTCTTCAGAACACAAATTACTTTTAAGAATGCTATTGTCTGTGAAACATCTCTGGACCCCACTGAAATTTCATTGTAAATGCAAGTAAATGATGGCCGAATGTTCATTTCGAGGTGAACAATCCCTTTAAACTGTTGGAATATGTAGAAACCATTATATATTTAAAAGGTTTGCACTGCAATACGATATATAGACTTTATTTGTTTGAAAGCATATTAAGCTGTACTTAAACTATTTTGACTTGGTGAGTTGCTCCAAAAATCACAGTTATTTGTTAAATAATGCATTATATACGACTCAATATACAATTTGAAAGAATATACAATAGGGGTGTGAAATGTTGTGCCAGTTGAAGAAAACAGTAGTAACTTTATAACTGTAATACATTTCATGCATACACAACCGATCCAAAGTTGAAGTGTATGAAAAAGTAAATAAAAATTATAAATTTCCAGAGCGTAATGCTATATTATTAAAAAGTTGCTAATCCCCAGGTTGTAGCCCAGTTTTTAAATGCATACATTTATTCTTTGGTTTCCATGAAGGTTTTCATTGCTTCTCTAAATGGCAAAGCAAACGCTTTTGGCTTCGAAATTAAGTTTAATTGAGGGATTAGGATGTTTTTTTGTTTTTTCATCCTAGTAGTGCTACTCATTTGGAAAAGTTTTCTGATTCTGAAAATAGGCATGAGGGGTAGTCTGGAATTCTTGGATTACATCATCCTTTATGATGTCATCATCATTGGGTGACTTTGGCACGTTTCCGAACGGGTGAAGTCAGGCGGAATTTTTGCTCTCGCTGCCCAGTGCAAATCATTTAAAACGGAGCCTCAGGGCGGATCTGTACGGGCAACTGTTAACCCCCATACTACTCTCCTTTCCTTTCATCACTTGTCTCTTCAAGGGGAGAGTCGAGAGAGGGTGACGTCTTCGTTCTGAAAAATGGCAAAAAAAAAAAAAAAAAACGCCTGTTTTTCTCTTGGGGGACATCATAATGATTTGATTTACTGGCGGTCATTTGATCAGCACCGTACGCTCCACTCCCTAAGCACACACTCCTCCCCGAGAAACTCGCCGCGGCAGCCGCGCGCAAGAAGGTGCTGGCTGCCGGACATCTCGGAGCTGGAATCACATTTATTCTCATTAGACTGCGATAGTGTCAGCTGGAGGCAGTTGAGGCACGAGCCAGGGCCATAAAAACTACCTCACTACCTTTTCCCGCCATTACCTCATACAGATCACATCACACCCAGTTAGTCTTTCTCCAGTCTCCGCCGAAGCTGCACGCTGCCGTATGTTTGTTATGATTCGATCGCTTTTTGTCGGTCAGGCTTACGGCTACTTGTCAAATTACCCTCGTAAATTGGGAAGGACATGGTCTATTTTCAACCTTGAAGCATACAACAGTTTTCAACAGGTTTTGGGGTTGGGTGAGTAATTTGCATATGCAAGTCTTCACGCGACCAAAGTAGGCGACCCCTTCTCTAGACTATCTGAGTATGCTTGCATTAAGAGACACTAATAATGTTCTTCCTCAACTTTCCCTTTCCATTTAACCTAGTGAAAAATTGCGGTTAACCCCAGAATGAACCCCATCCACGCAAAATTTTAAGTAGGGTGACAAAACAACAGATTTGACAGTTTAGCAGTATTAAATTAATATTGATATTTTAAGCATCTTGTGCAACTAATAACTCAGCTTAGAAGAAATGTGTTTATATTTTAATAACCTAAGGTTTTTAAGCTGCATTTAACACACTCATGGCAATTTGTAACTATGTTTTGGTGATTTGGCACCATATTGGTGGATTATTTATATAAATCCGTACAATCTCATTCATTTAATGTAATCTGCTTCACATGAATCGCATGGTACAAATTCATATAAAATTACCACCTTGTAAAATAGTTGTTTTCTCATGAGATCGGTTTGGCATATTTAAAGATAACATGAGTGGTATAAGGGGAGTGGCATTCACATCCTATAGCGCATTTGATTGGGTAAAGATCAGTGCGGTGCAGGATGAGTCATCTGTGTTTTTGATCAGTTTTCCTAGTCTGTATATGTTAAATGCATATATCTAATTTTAGCCCTGTTTACACCTGGTATTAAGAGGCATTTTGATTGATTGGGTCTCAAGTGAATGAGAGACACAACCATTTACACCTGGTGTTTTAATCCGTCTCTTTTGTCCACTTTCAACCACTTCTGTCCTGATTTCTTCGAGGGGAGGGTCTAGGGGCAGGTACACGTATGTTTTTTGTTTTTTTTCGGGACACTTCGATCTAATGAACAAAGTAATCTAGCACAATTTACATATGAACGTGACCGGAGATGACGGGACAATATATGGAGCTCTGATGCTCTGATAGCCGCAAAACCGTCCGAACACGGTGTGTGTGTGCTAGAAATCAGAAATGGTGAGAAAACACCATGTGCTTGGTACGTTTTTCGTCTTCAGCCGACAAAGTTTAAATCCCGTCTAGATAGCACTCTTTCCATAATGTTTATGCATTAGGTCAGTCGGCGGACAGTAGACCATGTTTTTGTGGCTGTTCAAACACATTCGACCACTTGAGCGTTTCCACAACGAAAGCAATCCAGTCGAATGTGTTTTCGACTACTTCTGGAAGTGGTCGGAAGTGGACAAGCTCAAAATGTTTTAGACCCCATTTACACCTGTACTTAGTGTGATCTGACTGACCAAAACGCATCTTAATACCAGGTGTAAACAGGGCCTTTGTTACATTTCAGAAGAGCACTAGTATGTAGATGGCCTAAAACACATGGACTAAAAGACATACCATTTTGATCAAATTAAATTCATGTGGTCTTCAATATATAGAGCTAAATGTAACTTGGAAAAAAATGACATAAAAAAAGAAACTCTGGTCGTGACCTCAAGGTTGAGAACCTCTGCTCTAGCAGTCATCAGATTGTCTTTTTTTTGCCACCGAACCTCTTATCTCCCTGTTATAAATCAATCTCAATCCACAGACGTCTAGGAAGCGTCTATTTTAGTTTTGTCAAGGCCAGTTAATTGCAGTTAACTGTGCACAGGCTTTCCTTTGGCCACCCCCCCCCCCCCCCCCCACCAATTGCTCATTTGTCATTCACAGTAAATATTTTGTCAGGATGCTTTTTACAGATGGCTGTTTGTTTTACAGCGACAGCAGAGGTCAATAGAGATGGCTCCACGAGATGAACTGGCTCGCTCCCCCGAGATGTGCGTTCTCAGTGAGGCCCAGTGATAGATGAAGTGTGCAAGGGATCGGTTCAATCAAACTTCATGGCTTACATTGGGTGAGGCACAGGTGGTTTATGGGACCTCTTTAGTGTTCTATAGTTCATGGAGCAAGGCATTGTATTGGTGAGTGCTTACTGGCAATTACAATGAAGATGATTGGTCATTTTACGTTTAGTAAATTCAGTGCCTGAATGAATGACATGAATGACAGATCTGTTGTTTTTCCAGGAGACCATCCATTTTCACACTCTCTACGTTTGTACATAGATTGACAACTGGTGTAAGTGTTTCAGCTTTAATAGAACTCAGATTGCAATTAATGAAAATGAATAGACCTCAGTTTAGTTTGTCCCCATTTAGCTTGTGTAGAAAAGAACAGCTTCACTAAAAGTAACACATTGAATTAATGGGAAATTGGCTGAAATTTTATTTTCTTGTAAACGTACTCCAGTATTTATGGAAACTTGTTTTTTTTTTCATGCAACTACAAGTTGATCTTTATTTCTTGCTATTTTGAGTTGGAAACAAACTGTTTTTTTTCTCAGAATTGTGGCTATATCACAATTCTGACTTTATAGCTCACAAATCTGACTTTATAGCTCACAATTCCGTGTAATAAAGTCAGAATTGCGAGATATAAACTCACAATTCTGAGATAAAAGTCATTTGCAAGAGTTGCACAATTCTGGATAAAATATTTTTCTTTCTTTTGTGGTGGAAACAAGCTTCCTTAAATAATCTTTACATACAACTTTGACATTGGACATGTGAATTAGACTCTTTTTTTGTGTGTGTGTCAGAGCTGCATTACTGCTGAATTGAATTCTGTTTACAGCAATGTAAAGGTGACTAGACTTGACTTGACCTCTCCTTTTGTGTTCCATGGAAGAAAGTACGTCATGCAGATTCACAACATGAGGGAGAGTAAATGATAACGGAAGTTTCACTTTTTTGGGTCAACTTTCCATATAATCTTTCTTTCATAAAATTTTCAAGGATATTTGGACTATCGTGAGAATATCAACAGTAGTGAAAAGACAACAGCAAACACTCCCAAGTATAAATGACATAAATCAAACGAAGTAGCGAAGGTAATAAATTTAAAATGGTTTCTTTTCATCAGAATGGTGTTTTGCTCACTGATATGATTTATCGTCGTTATCTGTCTTTGTCTTTGTCTTGTGCTCTACACACACACAAACTATCATGAAAGCCAAACACACAAGACCATTGAGGTGTTTCTTGGGCTCAAGCCACATTCAGTGATGTCACTGTGCTTATTCTGAGTCTTTGCTCTAATGTATGCTGACTTAAGCAGGCAAGAAACACACACACACACACACACACACACAACACACAACTATACCATTTACTACATAACTTATACCTATACGGCCTGCAGTTTAGCAGAAAGGTGGCCTTCTGAAATTGTTTTGAGAAGATTTGTGAAAATAAGTATGGTTTATCTTCGTACTAGACAGTTAATTTTTTTTGGAAGGTGGTCAGAGACAGCAGGGATAATTATAACACAGTTTTTTTTACCGTTTAGCCTTAAGCTAACATTTTTCTTCAAACATCAAACATTTTAGCAGTCATTACCTGTCCAATAAATGTATTACTTAAGTCATAATTAAGTAATTTCATCACACCGTATTTAACAGTAACTGAAATAGCTCTATCATGTAAATGTATGTACATTTCATTTCTACTGGTCTAGGGAAGACTTGCATTCATACAGGATTATTATGTTTTGGTTTTTTTTTTTTTTTATGTTGTTAGCAAATCAGACCCAAAAAATTTAAGTCCAATTGTGACCATAAAACTGAAAATTACATAAGATATTTTTACTTAACTCGCTCAAATAATAAAACATTTTAACTGCAACTTTCTGTAATTATGCAAGAAGGAATTATGCATGCATATACCGTACGGTTATCATTGAGTGCGTTGAGCTTTAAATTATTACTCAACATTTGAGCATTACATTTATCCTGCTTTTCCTTACAGATGAATTTTGATGTTACTCAAAGGCAGTACCATCGACTGTCCTTCCTGAGGATTTGAACCTACAATCTTTGAGTTACCAGCCCAGATCCATTACACCACCTCCACACAGTATTACTTTCTACAGCCTTGCATATTTAATGCACGTTTATGCTGTCTTACCAAAGTGGCATTTGTTTTATAGGTGCATGTATTGTGCTTGTTTCCCCAGACACTAAAGTTAATTCCTGGTTTAGACTAACCAAAGTGTTTAAAGCACATTCGTGGTGGAGAATTTTAGACCAGACAATCGCGTAATGACTAAAAAAGATTCCTGGGAGGTTTTCTCTGTTTACAATTTCTTTACTTAGACAAAACACATGCAATTTCACTTAAAAGAATAATTCACCCAAAAATGAAAATTCTGTCATCATTTACTCAATGTTTCTTATGTATTTGACTATTTTACTCCTATGGAACACATAAGATGATTGTCAAAATGTTTAGCTGCACTTTTTTACACAATGAAAGCGAATGGTGACCCTGTTCACTTAAATATACACTATGTAACTTTTTGTTGTTGTTGTTCAAAAATTAAAAACAATTAAAATAATGAGTCAATACACAATCAATCCTTCCAAAATGTGTTTACGTCTTACCCTGATTCACTATGGTATTATGGCCTGGTTTCACAGACAGGTTTAGACTAAGTCAGGATTAGGCCTTAGTTCAATTAGGGCATATAAGTATCTTTTATAAACATACCCTATAAAACAAACATTACTGGTGTGCATCCTGAGACAAAATAATGCCACTGATGTATTGTAAGAATGTCAGTGCAACGTGCTTTCACTTAAAACAGCTCAAACATACATTTTAATCAAGGACTAGCTCAAGCCTTGTTTATGAAACCGGGGGTAAAATTGTTTATATTTTTAGACCTGACAGGATGGTTTTAGCGGGAAATTGCGTATGTACGTCACTCGCCCGTGCGTGTCATCCATAAATAGAATGCTGCGTCATAACGTTACTATCCGTCCTATATGATATTCGAAATGGTGTGTCCCAAATTGTAGTATATTGAAATGAGTTTTCCAAAGATGGTCTACTTTTTCTAGTTAGAATCCAAAGTGCAGATCCGTGCACACTCTAACGGCTAATTGACCCTTCGCAAACACCCGCCCCCTTTAGTTACTGTTGCTTTGTCCGACAAGCCATACGCTCTCACGCCACACATCATGTTCTCACGAAGTGAAAAATACATCGCGGAGCAAAGAGGACACTGACAACGTGTCGACAGACCTATGAAACACTTTCATATTTAAAATATTGTAATTTTTTAAAGAAGTTTAAACAATAAATAGCGTATAGTGGCTCTTTAATGTGTCGTGACAGATCGCTGAAGCTCCTTCAAGCGGCTCGTGAACCGATCATCTCTTCATACTAGTTCATTTATAGCATCAAATAAACGTGAATGAACATCAGAAGGAATGTTGTTTCAAGAGCGGAAAAACTTGAGTACACGCAGTTTTTAATCTACTAACTCCCCTGATTGCTTTGTCAGACAAAATGGCGAATTCTGGGTTATGATTGGTCAGATCACCTGTCTATCAAACTGTTTGCGAACACATTGAACTGTAATTAGTAGCGTATACAGTATAAGCTGACGAAAAAATATTTATTAAATGTTATCCACATTTTATTTTATCTGCACAGCATTGTGAACTTTTGCGTTTGGTCAGCAACTTTTAAATGCAATGATGAGGAGAGTTCTCCACATGAAAGACCCATGACTGCCGACTTCTCTCCGAAACTGTAGGAGGAAATTAAATTTAATTGTATGTGGAGGATTCTAACTGTGACGAGACGATTGACAGGGCAGTTTAAATGCTCATTGGTTGCGTAATTAAGCGACAGAATGTCCGCTAAAGATGCAATTATGAGGAAGTAGTATGTCCCAACGCTTGCACACTCTTCTGCTACACACTCATATTTTCTTCACAAAAACAGTACATACTTTAATGACGTAGGTGAATTGGGACGCAGCAGAAGGCTTGTTGGAGATTCATCGGCGCATGACATCAAAAGCATAAGGGGCCGTTGACATAACACGTCTTTTGCGCGCTCAAATTCGTTATTTCAAATGTAGGTGCGGAAGCGACTCGCAAGCGGTGGATCTCCCAAGTGAAAAATTCTCAACTTTTCAGAATGCCACAAGCACACCACAGGTCCTGTGACAAGAACCAAACGATCAGCTTCGGCCTTTCTGAAACAAAACATCGAAAGCTCAGCCGAACAACTGATCATAGCTGTGCAGGGTGGTTTTTATGTTTCATCCCCATAAACATATCTAGTAATAAAGCTAATGGAAGGGCTAGAAATGAATTAATCCTTTGCTGAAACTTCCTCGTCGTTGTGGAGGCCGCATGGTTGCATTGCAACGACAGACGCCACAGGAGCGCAATCGCTTTGGAAAGGAGAAGAAAGCGGCGCGGCCGCGCTTTCCACGCATTTTTAGCCGCGATATGTTTCTGAGGAGTTTTCAAGCGCTCTCGCGGTACTTTGATGCCATCCGCCGATTGGTCTGTGCGGCGTCAATGCATCTCCAACAAGCCTAGAGAAAAGTTGCTCCGGCTACTGTGATACATGTGTGGTGTGGCAGTGGTATAAGTTAGGTGTCACAACGAGCGAGAAAGGTTGACGTGAAGCACGCTAAATCTCGAACCACCGCTTTTGAAAAACGCTGAACAGAGCAGAGTCTGCAGTAGTGAATATTTTATGAGCAGTTGGATAACCATATTCATCCACACAGTCACGCAGAGCCGAAACAAAACAAAAAAATATATGCAGTTTTATTTTGTAACCACTAGAGGACCAAAAGTTACAATAGTGTACCTTTAAATAATAATAAAAAAATTATGTCATATAATTTCGTAACTGTAGTGGAAATGTCTATAATATATTTTCTCTATTATATAACATGCATAATTAAAGCTGGGGGTAAACATGCTTCATTTAAAATGTTGTAAAGTATTTCTGTAAAATATCAGTTGGATATGCTAATATTTCAAATATCCTCAGTCTTTTTTTTATTTCCCAGTAACAATTGAAAAAATAAAATCGATGTTACTGCAACTTTCTGTTATTCTAACAAGAGGAATTATGCATTCATATACTGTATATGGTTACAGTGAGTGTGTTGTACTTTAAATTATTATTCAGCATTAATTGAGCAATTTCCCTCTACGTTTATGCTTTTATATATTAAGTTCATAATTAACGCTGGTAAATGGGCTGGATTTGAAATGTTAAGCATTTCTGAAAAAAATATATCTAATTCTCCCTCTCGTCATCATTCTTTTTTGTTTTCCCAGGAACACTTGAAAAAAAATGTTGCTGCACTTGAGAATCTCACTGCTCTAAACAGATTCTGAGTCCACATAACTATTCCAGTGGGAGTTGGACACGCTGTATGTTTAGTCTACCGTATTTCCAAAAACGACAGCGAGACAACAAGCATGCAAACACTCACATATACATTTCATGCGCAAATAGGAATTGGATTAATATGTTTCATTTACCAAGCCATTGACATTGTGCAATGTTGTATTTGTGCATGTGTGATCAGTGCATCTGGCTGTGCTGCATGTCTTTGTGTTCAGAGGTGTGTAATGATGACGTCATCCTCCCCTGGCCAGCATTGTGGGGGTTATTTAGTCTCTTGTGCTATTGTTGCAGCTGCCCACAGATTAGGGCATGTCTTCGACAGGCATGAACATTGGGCACAAACTATCTCGCATAAGAGGTTTTACTTTTTTTGGTAGCTGTTATGTATCTATATATTTAACATATCTAATACAGATACACATAATATACTCTGTGGTGCCGTGAACAAAATCAGTTTTTAGGTACACCAGTCAGAGATCCAAACCGAGTCGGGGTCCTTTCCTCCATTGTGAGGTCATGTTTGGCAGGGGTGGGCAGAGGTTCCCTGTCTAACACTTGTCTGCTATGGGGTGGCCGAAGATGTGTCAGTCCCACATATGAATCATAGTGATTTAGACGTGTCTTTTCAATCCCCTGAGTGGCTCATTCAGTGAATTAAGAGCAAGCCGTTGAGACAATCAATTTTATCACAATGGGGCCCATTCCAGGGTGACGTCATCGCCTACTCACGGGAGTGAGTCGGAAGAGGGAAACAGAATTTTTTTTTACCATGATAGCCATATTTTCAGTTAAAATACTACCAAGACATTGGATCTCAACATTTTTTACCTCAAGGACTCCCTTATTTTGGTTATAAAAATAAGGAAATAATAAGAAATATCTTGATTTTTAGTTGTTTTAGGTTATTTTCATGCTTGTTTTGTACCATCGTCTGGCTGAAGATTGTTATTTGAATTGATAAAGTTTTACATATGGATATTTTTCTTACAAAAACGCATTCCTTCGCTTTAAAAGGCCTTTATTAACCCTCTGGAGCCGTATGGATTACTTTGAACATAGATGGATGCATTTTTTGTTTTAAAACACACCCTCCCATTCACAACCATTATAAACTATGGAGGACTAAGTATATTTTTAAATATATCTCTGATTGTGTTTGTCTGAAAGAAGATCATATACACCTAGAATGGCTTGAGGGTGAGTAAATCATGGGATGATTTTCATTTTTGGGTGAACTAGACATGACTCACGGATCCGTTATACTTTTACACATGCGTTTTCTTTCTCAACAGTTTACATTCACTTAAAACAATGTTGACGTGAATACTCGCCAAGACCGGCATTTTGAGATTATTTTGTGTGTATTTGACTGTTTAAGTGAAATAAGCAGCGAAAAAGAACTCAATTCAGTACTGAGAGGCGGATTCATGTGAGTGCGCTTGGGGTGTGACCACAAAATTTGCGGGAATGAGTCAAATTATGCGCAATACATGTGATCCCACGCCGAAATTCAAGCCCTATAACACCAACAATATCCATTCGCAGCAAATGAAACGGTTTCGGAGAGATGCGAGAGTGCAGCAGGTATCATCATATGTTTCAGTGTCTCAGATATTCCACTATTGATATGTATCAATATTATTAAATAATTTCCGGGTCTTAATGTCGTGTGTGTGTGTGTATATATATATATATATAAAATATTTGACAATATTACTGTTCTTACTGTATTTTTGATTAAATAAATGCAGCTTTGGTGAGTATAAGAGCCTTCTTCCAAAAACATTTTTAAAAAAATCGTACTGACTCCAAGCTTTTGATTTGCATATATAAATGTGCGTATAGCCTATATGTATACGTTTTGTCTGAGAGAGAATGTGAGAAAGAAATGGGACAATCAACTCTTATTGGTGAGTATTCCTTTTAAATCCAGTCACCGTCTCATTCACGATGCTTTATTTAACACGGGTCTGGAAACCATAATGTCAGAGAAACATCCCTCGCACAAGTTCTCAGAGTGTGTTATGACATCACTCCACCCCTGCAAAGGTGAGATGGGAACCTTTGTGTAGGACTAACGGGAAGAATGTCTCGAGTGGTAGTCTGGAAATACTTGGGATAGTTTCGCTGGCGCTGTTTCACTAGAGGATGGTGCCCGGCCGGTTGCATTGTTTGGGATGACCTCAGTGGAATGTTATTAAGGAAATTATGTTTTATGTCGTTTACGACATGGGAGATACTGGAGTTTGTAAGGTGTGTGCGTGGTTCCTGTGTGGAGTATTTAGACGGTTAGTCATAAACGCCGACTAAGACCTCACAGAGAGAGACATAACAGTAGCATATTGAGTCGTTTCATGTCTGCATATTTGAGTGATAAACTACTTTCATCACGTTTCCATTCAGCACAGCTGTGAATCAGAGACCGGGGTCTGCGAGGTAACGGGACCCTGCTAGACATCCAGGATTCTGGCAGACGAGGGCAGAGTCCGGTTCCTCAGCCCACGGAGAAAGCTCTTAGTCAGGCTTGGAAAAGCAAGGGGGACTCCCCACTTTTGGGAAACCACAACTGCACTTCCATTATCCCTGACTGCTGGTTTCTGAACTCTTTTAAGACCGCAGAATCATGCCAAGCAGCAGGTCAGCGTAGGTCCAGATTAGGCCTTTCTTAAATGGGCGAGAGTGCGTTGATGCAGATGTGTTCAGTCATGTAGCATAGACTTTGTTTTTTCTTAAGCTGTAAACTATTAAAAGTAATGGTAGAGGTTAAAAAACACTAATACATATTTACAGTCTAAAAATGCTGGGTTAAATTTGCTGGATAGTTTTATTTCACTCAACAATTGTCTTAAAATGACTGTATGGCTGGCTAATAATGAACCCAAAAACAGGTTGGAAATGAAAAATTACAGACACAATTACTAGGGACAATAATAATAATTTAAAAGGTGAACATTTATTAATAAACAACTTAATAAATGATCATTATTTAATTATTATTTACACATTAATCACAAAAATACCCAGTCACTTGGTTTGTCCATTTTTAACCCAACTTGGGTTATCTTGAATCCAGCATTTTTATAGAGAAAATGGACGGTCAAATCACATTGTTAGATGTTTTTATATTTTAAAATCAACTTTTTATAAAATGGTTGTGGTGTTGAAAAATTTTAATGTCCAATATTTTATAATAATACATCACTGGTCGAAAGTAAAACTATTTTTTATTGGAATATATTTTAAAATGTAAGTTTCAGCATCATTACTCCAGTCTTCAGTGTCACATGAGCCTTCAGAAATCATTCTAATAGAATGCCCATTTAAGAAATGCAGTCTTGTGGAGTATAAAGTGACGTCTTTCAAAAACATTTTAAAAAAATTGTAATTATTCCAAACTTTTGACCAGTAGTGTATTTACAAAATGACAAAGATAATTAGTGGGTTTTGACTTTTGGAAGGGGTAAAAACAGAAGACACTGAAAAACTGAGACTTTTCTCAAAATATCTTCTTTTTTTGTTTCACAGAAGAATGCAAATCCTAAAAGTTTGATGACAGTTTTTTTTTAAAGGTAATAATTAAACTTTGGCATGTAAGAGATGATAAAACAGACATATTGAAGGAGGAATCTGGTAAATGTCTGGGGACCAAAATATCATAGAGACTGGGGGTGGACTTTTTTTTGGCCATTAAACAACCACTTAGCAACCACATAGCAATGGGCAAAATATCACTCAGATCACCTTAGCAACCACATTGCAATGCCCTAAGAACCACCCACTTTATCATAGCACTGTGTTTTGCATGGGCAAACACGACTCATTAACAATTCACTAATGTACACGAATAGAAATGGCCTGGAACTTAAATTCATATATTTTCTTTTTTATATAGCTATTGATAAATTTATAACTGTTTTCATTAAAAGGTGTTTTAAAAATTTTCAGCATAACTTCTGTAACCATAGTCACCTTTGCTCAGATCCTTCTGTGTGCATTGCTTCAGTATATTGTCATATAAATCAAGAACATATATTTGCTTATGCAGGTTAATTCTTGACTTTTTTCACACAAACTAATTGTTATGATAAGAAATAACAATTTATGCACACCCAGCTGGTCTTTAAGTTAACGCGCCATTTTCAGAGTTGGCTAAAAGAAACAAACAACACTCTTGGAATGATTTGCGTTGATAGCTCTGTTTAATGACAGCATCAGAGTCTCTCTGCTCTGTAATTTTTGCAGTGCGTGGTCCTCTCTGCGTCTCCCGTGGGGCATTTGGGTCTGTTTGCTAGCACTCATAATTGCAGTGGTGAAAAAGAGAGAAAGAGAAAAAAAACTTGCAGCAACAGTAGACAAGAGAGATGTAGAAAAACAGTAATTAGAGTTAGAGATGGCAGAGAGTCAGTTCAAGTCATCGTGGACAACATCTTTATGTCATATAGAAGATGTACAGACGTATGTCTACAGTACACGAGTCTGAGTCAAGCCTCAAACATTTGAATCGAGAGGAAAAATCCACACAAAAATCTAGTAACTGAAAAAGTCAGTAACTAGGTCCTACTAAAAAGGCATAAATAAATCTTCTAATGGGTAGGCCACTAATATAGCTTTCCATAAAGTTACAGACATTTGTGTGCGAAACTACTGTAGATATCTGTACACTCTTAGAGCAAGTGAAGTTGATACGGAGGCGCTGTTTAGTGGAATCACACTTTTTTTAAGACCCCTGTGGTGAAAATCAAGTTCTAATGTTGTTAATGAGGTTTTTTAAGACAAACCATGTGAAATTTCTTAAGTTAACATCATAGCAGAGGATTTTCTCCTTAAAATCTGCAGTGTACCAAAAACACAGTTTGAGTCTTGCCTTGTGCTCTACATCACAAACTTGAGCACTGGAGCATATCATTAACTTTGCTCTGAAGCAGAGGAGTGTCAAGAGAAGCCAGGTTATCCCAGCATACTCTTCTGTTGATATGAAAAATTGGGTACATTTAGAAATATAGCGGGTGAATAATGTATATGATGCATGAACCGCATGCCTTTCTCCACCAAAGTTATTCAAAGCGTTTGTAAGGATACTGACTGTCAGAAGGTAGCCGTCTGATTCTGAAATGACGAATGGGAACATGGTTTGCATTACATTAGTAAGACATTATTAGCTGTTTAATTGTCAAGCAAAAGGATAGTCATATTAATTACTGTAATGTGTCTGATGTTGTTGAGAGCGACATAAAACGCATTACCATTCTGATACGAGCCTGTAAAATTCCACTTCACTCCACTTCTTCCACTTCACTTTCTGGTTCAAACATATATGGCTATTAAACCAGCATTTCCACTTGCCATTGTGCAGCGTTTACTGCAGTAAAGCTGACCGAGACAGAGTTGATCTCTGAGCTTGTGTGATTGAGTGCATCATGGATCTGCGTATACTAAATGAAGCAATGGTGTTACATTAAAGCTATTTTAAAGCATAAGGATTTTTTTCACAAAACGTAAACATTTTGGTGTTTAAAGATGGGTTTTAAGGGGAAAAAAATATTAACTACCGGAGGACTTTAAAACGAGAATCAACATTGTTTTTTCGGAGATGGAGAGAACTGAGGGATTTGAAAAAGTGACCGTGACGGTGATAGTGTTTTTATTACTCAACTGATGATACAAAAGGTATTTTGTTGAACAGATAAATCACCATTTGTAGTTCTCTAACAGAGTTCATTGTAAAGCATTTTCAGGATTGTCAACTGGAGTGCCCAGAACAACCACTAGTGGGCACTCCACCCCGGACTGTTACTCACTCACCACTGGACTTCACTTCCCACAATCCACTGTCACACACTCACTCACCTGCACACTACATTTCCCAGAAGCCCTGTACCCTGTCACTGATCACCCCAGCCAGCTGTAGCCTATCATCCAGACTATTTAAGCTACTCACACACACAGTCGTGAAGTCTTGATTTGCTTATAGTGGTCATTACCGAGCGTTTATTTACCGTGTTTGTTTTCCCTGTCTTGTTTTTTGCCTGTCTGCCCGTTTTCTGATTGTTCTCTGCCTGCCTTGTTGGATTTACTGCTTTTGGATTGTTGTTTACCTGCTGCCGGCCTCAATCTACTCGCCTGTTTAATGATTACGACTCTGCCTTTCCTCTGACATTCCCATTAGCTGGTTTCTGACCCTGCCTGTTATCACCATTCTGTCTTTAATAAAGCTTGCAATTGGATCTCAGTTCGTTGACCCGCTTATCATTACACATTATCTGTTGTGAAGGGTCATTTCATCATGGTTGTTATCACTGTGCTGGAAATTATTTTCAAGGAAGTTTTGTCTCTATTAATGGATTTAGCTACAGTAGCGTCTTCAGCTAGTCAGCTTGAGGTCCTTTCCATCTAAACTGGTTGTATCTCTTAAACCTAGTAGAGAATGTTTTATGAGCAGTAGGATAAATCACTCTTTCTTTGGCCAGAGTATGTTATTAAAAAAGCGCAATGTTTAACCATATCAGACTGGCAATCGTCATGATAACAACTTTTGTAATGTCATTAATTAAAAATATCCAATTAGTCAAAACAATAGCATTAAATTTTGTACTTACATGCTCAGATGACATCATTTTTGGTGCCCCAAACCATATTCACACTCGTGCAGAGCCCAAGGCCAATGTTTTGTTGTGTGTTTTACCACTCTAGAGGGCTAAAAGTTACATAGTGTATCTTTAATTTTAAAAAAAAATCCTTAAGAGGTTCAAATATCAAACGCCTGACAGAACCCTTCAAGGCTCTATATAGAACCTTTTCATCTGAGAGTGTAAGAATGAAGTTTGAAAAAAAAATCCACATCATTCCAAAACATTCTCTCTTGACATCAATGTTCTTCCCTCATTGTATGATAAAGCTATTTTTGAATGAAATAATACTGGTCTTGATTGTAGCATTGCCAATGATTAACTTTGCGTTCAGTAGATGGGGTGCAAATCGGATGGAATGATATTGCAGGCTTAGACCATTTTTTGACCGTTTTGGTTCTTTGTTTCATTTACACACATCAGATGGAAATTGCTACCTGCTGCATCCATCCAGAAGAGCAGCTAACTGTGAAGACATGACTCATCTCCAATCTGCAGGCCAAGGCAAGTTATAAGTGAATGTCTCAAAAAATCTAACATTTGCCAAGTCAAATTCAAAATATCTCTGCTTGAGCTCCTCCCTAGAGAAAATATTTTTATATCATATCATATTGATATACACAGTTCATAAGTTTGGGGTTTTCTTTTACTCGGCAAGGATGTATTAAACTAATCTAAAGTGAGAGTAGAAACTCTTTTAATATTACAAAAAATTTCTATTTCAAATAAATGCTGTTCTTTCGAAACTTTCTTTTCATCAAAGAATTATGAAAAAAAAAGTATCACGCTTTCCACAAAAATATTAAAACTGTTTTCAACATTGATAGTAAAGAAATATTTCTTGAGCAGCAAATCATCATATTAGAATGATTTCTGATGGATCATGTGACTGAAGACTGGAAAATTCAGCTTTGACATCCCTGGATGAAAGTACATTTGAAAGTCCATGAAAATAGAAATCATAATATATATTCACTGTACTTCTTTCAAAAATTGAACAAAAAAAATCTTATGAAAGTTCATGTGTATATTCAATTAATTTGAAAAGCATTTTATGAAATGAACAGCATACGCTAATATGATTTTTTAGCAGTGATAAAATAGATGAAATAAATATATGAAATTCAATTGTGTGAGATGTTATGCGAGTCTCAGAGCTGATGATATAAGAAACAAAGCATTTCATATTTCAAATGTAGTTTCATTGGGAATCTCACAATACATAATTGATGTGTCAGCCAACTTCACTGAAACAAAGTGGCTTCTTTGATTTCATCTTCTGTAACAACATCATTCAGTCCTCCTGGTCTGATCTTAATCATTGTTAGAGAAACAAAAAGACTGACTCCAGATCAGTCATTCTAATTACTGCCACAGCTTGATGTGTTCGTGATGAGTATTTCAGATACTTTTAGATGGCTGCAAGATTTTAAAAAGGCCAATAAACTGAAATGTTTTAGTTAATGGTGTGGACAGGCTGGTATTTTGTGAAGATGCTGTGGTGTAGCAGTTAAAGATCTGGGCTGTTTGTAGTTTTGAACTCTGCAAGGGGCAATTCGTGAGCTGTTATCATTGTGCATGAGCAGGGCAGTAAACCCCAGGTGGTTCTTTTAATAAGTGTATACTGTACGTCACTTTAGATAAAAGTGTTTCCTAAGTGACTACTGACTTGACTACTGCATTTTGTTTTCAAGCAAAGGCTTTACACTGTAAGTATATCCTCTCAAAATTAACATAAATTTATTGCTGTGACACTTGGAAGGCGACTAAGTCTTACTGGAAACGCGAGGTGATTGTAAGAGTAGCTGTAATAGAGGTCAACCATGTGGTTCAGATTGGCTTAAATACCTCACAGATGATTAGTCTAAAATACTAGACATTCTTTGTCAAATTGTCCTGATGATTTCCTGGCTGCACAGTGTGAAGCGCCCCACAAACACGAGGCCGCAGTGTTACAAATGCATTAGCACACCCCCTCGCCAAGGGCCCCAATCAGCATTCCTTCCTAAAAACACTCCATTCTTCCTGCCCATATTTGGGAGAGAGGGGTAGGGAATCCCTCGCGATGACTCATCGAGTTTCTCCGACTGTAAGGGGAATTCACTGGATGGAACGAACATGACTTGTTCAGTTGTGAATTGAAGCAAACTCCCTGCTAAGTCATAAAGAAGGGGCATTTTTGTGTTCATTTTTAAATGGTGACTGCTTTATTTTTTTTCTCTTGCTTTTTTTGGCAGAATAATGCAAGGTCCAGGAAATGTCAAGTATATCTACTAGGGATCTAGTATGTAAAAGTAAGATTTATCTTTAGAGTATAACTGTAAGCACTATAACTATCATATAATATCTTACATAATATTATATATTACATATTATATAATACTCACATAATTAAAAATTATATCTATATACTATAGTACGTAATACCATCTAGTATGTAAATAACTATCTTTAGGAAGTAATATGATGGATAGTACAAATAAAAAGCTATAACTGTAAATAATACTATGAGTTTATAAGAAAAAACTGAATCTTTTTAGTGTGTATACTATAAAATAAGGTTTTATATTGGAATTATAAACTACAGTATATACAACTATACTACAATAGTATTTATTACTGTAGTATAGAAATAAAAACTCTACATATATAACGATATACTCTATAGCATTCAAAAGTTATGTTCCCCAAGGCTGCATTTATATGATCAAAATTCAGTTAAACAGTAATACTGTGAAATATTATTGTAATATAAAATAACTGTTTTCCTCTTTAAAGGGGACCTATTATGCCCTTTTCACAAGATGAAATATAAGTCTGTGGTGTCTCCAGAATGTGTCTGAAGATTCAGCTCAAAATACCCCACAGTTCATTTATTATAGCTTGTCAAATTTGCCTCTATTTGCGTTTGAGCAAAAATACACTGTTTTTGTGTGTCCCTTTAAATGTAAATGAGCTGCTGCTCCCGGCCTCTTTCCAGAAGAGGGCGGAGCTTTAACAGCTCGGTTGCTCAATAACAACAAAGCTGGAGAATCTCTCGCAGACAAAATGTTGATCGTCAGTAACAGTGTTCAGCCTTACATTGTTCAAAACGGAGTCGGACACTGATGGAGAGACTCAGGAAGAAGTTACAACTCCTAGAATGTAACTGGATGTTTCTGGTTAGTGGATGAATTTATGTAGTTGCTGTGGAGTTGATTCAAGTCAACTACTGGCATGTGCCGTCATGTTAATCTTTTGTGCAAAACTCGTACGGACGCCCATTATACATAGTGTACCTGTTTGCTAAACACAGCCATATACACCAGGCTAATGTTTGTAATTGCTGTCAAATGCTGTGAATGGTCAGAAACACTGCTTTTTTAGCCCTCAAGCTTGCCAGGGTCAACTTGCAGGCAATCCAAGCTAACAAGACTGTAAATGGTGTTCTGTGCTCGTCTGTACAGCCAACGACAGAACAGTTAGCATGCCTTGCTCAAGCTTTTGCCATGGCCTTAGAACTGGTACACGATTGTCGCTTGTGAAAACAAAATGGTGTTGCCATTGGTGGAAACCTGCAAATTAAGGGGCAGTAATATTATAATAAGATCCCCTTCCTATGTCACAAGGGGAAAATCGAGCAGCGAAATCTGAACGGCTCATTTTGTCACATGCTTGCACAGAAAGGTTTCGCAAAACCAAAGTTGCTGGGTTGTCCTTTTTCCGGTTTTCTGGGTTGGTAGATGCACCAGGGACCAGATTATAGCACTTAAACATGGAAAAAGACACATGATATGTCCATGGTGATATATTTTAAAATGTAATTTATTCTTGTGACGGAACAGCTGAATTTTCAGCATCAAAATTTAAAACCTTTAAAAATCATAATAATATGCTGATTTTCTGCTCAAGAAATGTTTCTTCTTCTTATTATTATTATTACAGTTGTGCTGCTTAATATTTTTGAGGAAAATAGAAGATACATTTTTTTTCCAGGATTCTTTGATGAATAGAAAGTAAAATAAAAAACACCATTTATTTAAAATATATATTTTATATATACATTATAAATGTCAGTTTAGATCAATTTAATGCTGCCTTGCTGAATAAAAGTATTAGTTTCTTTTAAAAAATCTTACCAACCCCCTAAACACAGTATTTTATATTAAGTGTTTTTCCCCATACATGTAGTAATAAATGATGCAGGGAAAACATTGTCAGCTTGATATTTAGTTTACAGTTGTCTGCATTAGTGCACAGTTTTCACTTGACGAGCACATATATCTCCAAATACTTTTGTTTGTGAACATGTTTATCAACAAGTCACATATTCTGTCCTTTCCAGTCCTAAAAAATAAATGCTACGACTGCGACAGAAGGTAAGAACAATTCTGAATACACACTCTCTCTCTCTCTCTCTCTCTCTCTCTCTCATTTTCTACACTTCACTTCTTCCACTGTTAACCATAGTGGATTCAAACACAAACAAACAAGCAACGCTAACGATTGCAATCACCACTAATTTGGAGGCCCAGCTCTCCACCCCCACCTCTTCTCCAGGACGCGCTCCATCCCGGAAACCCTTGGGGCTCCAGATGGGTGTAGTGGCTGCTGTGAAGGGGAGAAAAGGACAGACAAGGTGGTTGGTGTTTCTGGACAGAGTGCAGATCTTTTCTCTCTTTTCTTTGAAGTGAATTTTCATAGTACAGATCTACTCTTTAGGTTTTATAACAAAGGCTGGGTTTAAAATAGAGATCACATTTAAGATCAGCCTTAGGTCTACATCAATATTCAACCACAACAAAGGATGTCTCACAAAACTACTCTTACTATTTATCTAGATCTTTGAGTTTGCATTCTGTCAGACTGCACCGCTCAAATTATGAGACCAGTGTAAAATTGCCCCAGCCAAAAGCTTAAACAGAGGACGGAGGAGGGCAACGGAGGGAGTGGCAGAAGTTGTTGTAATTGGTGTAAGTTTGGAGGGGTTGCAGCCAGGCCGCTGGGTTTTGAAAGAGTGTGCAAACGGAGCCCTGTCATTTACCAGACGCCCGTTGGGCTGGGCTGTGTGAACGCAACTCACAACTGTTCTCTAATTAACTCCTGCTCAGAGAGAGAGAGAGGGAGATGAAGCACTTCTCTGCCAAAGCTGACTAAATGCAGGAGAAAAGAAAAACACCCAGTTTGGCTGCAGCTTGTTTGATTCAGCAAAGTTCACAGTGAAAGTCAGTGCATGCATTGTCGGGTTCAGATTGTTTTTAGTGCTTCCCAGTTTGAAATGTAATTCTGATTCGGTTCTCCCAAAAGTGCAGCAGTGTTTGAAGTTTAAACAAACAAAGAATCACAGCGTTTTTTTCTAGCATTTCCAGCCGCAAAGAGCTGAAAGAGTGGCCTGTAACACTTTATTTTACATGTTCCATGTACTTACTATAGTAATAACAGTAAATGATGCATGCTTCTATGCAACCATACCCTAATCCTAACCCTGACCCTGTACATGTTGTTAATTAAAGCCACGTTTCCACTGAAATTACCTGGAATAATTTGTCCCAGGACCTTTTTTTCCACCTGTTGATGGTTTTCGAATTATTACAGTGACGTTGGACAACACCTGACTTTCCAGTTTCCGCTGGATTTCGTCCTCCGCATATAAGCTTAATAAAACCTGAACTTCGTCTTCGTCGTATTTTTTGTCGATTCAAATAGCAACCAACGGCACTTCCTGCACTTAGCGCAACAGACTTTTAAAAATAGTGGTTGAAATAAAATGCTGCATGTCAACCAATCATCATGTTAAGCGCCCAAGTCCCACCCCCTAAAGTTCTTTAACTTTGAAAAAGTAGTACGTCGTGAGCAGGGACTTTCTGAGGGGGAAATTTTTCACCCGAAACTTCAGTTAGACCCTGGTCCCTGCGGGAGAAACACACCAAGTACCCAGTCAGTTCCTGCGGTGGAAACGCGGCTTAATATTACTGTAATGAGGACTCCTTAAAATAAAACCTAGAAAAAAGAAATATAAGGGTGCAAAATAATATTTGCTTACAAAATCTTGTATCAAATAAATCAGTTTCATTGTGTTGAACTGTTCGAACAAACTGATTCACTAAAATTAATTAGATTTCTCAAAGTTATAGATATTTTTAAATATTTTTACACTATTCAGTTCAGCACAGACTCATGTAAGTCAGAGTGCTGATTGCCTGCACAATGCTAAAACATATACTAACCTCTAAGCCCGATCTACACCCTGACCTTAAAGGGATAGTCGACCCAAATAGTTTTGGTTCCCATTGACTTTTACCATTTTTTACCATACAGTAGAACTCAATGGGAAATTGGGAACTGTTTGGTTACCATCATTCTTCAAAATATCTTCTTTTATCTTCCACGGAGGAAAAAAAGTCATACAAGTGGGTTCTACTAAAAATGAAAATTCTGTCATTATTTACTCAGCCTCATGTCATTCCAAATTCCAAATTTTTCGCTCTGCAGAACATTGTTGAACAAAGAATGTTGACTTCCAAATCATTTCTTCAAAATGTGTTCCACATAAGAAAATCACCCAAGTTTTTGAACAACATGAGTAATTAATGACAGAATTTTCATTTTTGGGTGAACTGTCTCTTTAGCTAAAGGCCCATGATAACCGAGAGTGAAGCTGAATCATATTTAGTCTGTTTTTCACCGCCCTCTGGGATCTGGCAGGAATCAGTTTAAGTCTTTTCTTGCACACATGCACACTGTTCAGAGTGATGTCATTCCTGCTGGGCTTTTCAGCAACTCCCCTGGCCCATGTTAGGCTCGGGATCAAGCTGGCCAGTGTCAAGCTTTCGTCAAACGTACACGATATGCATTAACTACATCAATGCGGCTAAAAGCTGTTGAAGTCAAGCTCTGTTCACCAGACAAATGAATCAATCCAGTTCATCTGACAGACACGGGCCTCTCTTTAAGAACTATTGTGGGACAGAGTGACAAGAAAACGCTTTGTGTTTGATTGACACAAGGCTCGCTGGCCTCACAATGAATGGAGAGGTCAGAGGTCAGACTCAGGCCTCCATCTATAGCCACTTGCAAACGAGATGAGCTCTGTCGGGGAACACTGTCACCACGATTCTAGCATAGCGAAGAATGACTGCCTTTGTTCTGACACCGAGAGAAAGACAGAGAAAATGCTGCATCTTTTTGGGGCATAAGAGGCCCTTAGTGTTCCAGTTCGAGCGCTATCCCTACTTCTATCTTTCTCACTTTCTTTCTTATCACTTCTTGTTAACAAGTGTAAACATTTTCATATCAGAGCTTCTGTGTGGATTAGCATTGGCATTGTAGCTCAGAAACAGTCTAAATGAGAGAGATTGTTTTACGAGTGCGTGTGTAAAGGATACATTGATTTTTGCCAGGACCATCCATCATGTGTATGTTTTATGAATGTTGTCAGAGGTTAACTATATCTGTCAAAGTGCTAAAAATATTTTTGTTTGTTTGTTTATTTTTTTTTTTATTCCAAAGATTTTCTTACTTTTACGTATTATAGGTTTTGGGTTGAAACTAATCATAATTGACCCTTTACAAACAGTTTGATTGACAGGCGATCTGACCAATCATAACCCCGAATCCGCCATTTTGTCCGACAAAGCAGTCAGGGGAGTTAGTAGATTAACCTTGGTGAACTTGAACTTGAAAAATTGACTCACGTTTACTCACGTCTTTTCCGCAACGTTCCTTCTGATGCCCATTCATGCTACAGCGATCTGTCGCAACACATTAAAGAGCCACCACACGCTATTTATTGTTTAAACTTCTTTAAAAAATTACAATATTTTAAATATGATACTGTTTCATACGTTGTCAGTGTCCGTTGCTCCACAATGTATTTTTCAATGTGTGAGAAGTTTGAGAACATGATGTGTGGCGTGAGAGCGCATGACTTGTCTGGCATAGCAACAGTAACTAATGGGGGCGGGTCTTTGTGAAGGGTCAATTAGCTTTATTTAAAAAGAGTATACACTACTGTTCAAAAGTTTGGGGTCTGTAAGATTTTTTAATGTTTTTGAAAGTCTCATTGGATCAAAAATACAGAAAAAACACCAATATTGTTCAATATTATACAATTTTAAATTTATTACTCCTTATTACTCCAGTCTTCAGTGTCACATGATCTTTCAGAAATCACTCTTATTATGATTATTTTCTGCACAAGAAACATTTCTTATTATTGTCAATGTTCAAAAAAGTAGTGTTACAGAATATTTTTGTGGAAACCATGATACATTTTTTTGGATTGTTTTATAAACAGAAAGTTCAAAAGAACAGCATTTTTATATAATTTTAATAAAGAATATAATTTTTATGTAACAATGTAAAATAATTGATTGTCACTTTTGAACGATTTAAGGCATCATTGCTGAATAAAAGTATTCATTTCTTTAAAAGAAAAAGAAAAATCTTGTTGACCCCAAGCTTCTGAACAGTATTGTAAGTCTACGTATGGTGTTTGCACGAACTTAGCAATATGTGATCTACAATGGCAAAACTGAGAATGAAAAGGGGGATTTTCCAAAAAAATTCATAATGAAGAAAAAAAAATGTGTAGTCCATCCTTTTATATTTCCACAGATGTCTCATTTTGGCGTTTCCATCCACAGGCGAGACCAAAGCATTCCAGCAGAAATTCCCTGAACTCTTCAAAGCCTTGACCGTAACTCTGTGGTCAGAGTCCTTTATACCTTGAAGAGCTTAAATGTTTTTGGAGCACCACATATTAATGATAAATGCTTTAGTTTACAAGCTGCTTGTGTTACTGAACTTCAAAGCAGTCTGGATTACGTTCTCCTCCTCACTCCGTTTTCCTTCCCTCCCCTCGACTTCCCTCTCTCTTCCCCTCTCCCCCTCCCTGCTGGAATTCTGTGTAATTAGCATGCTGTTAATGGTCCGTGCGATTAGAGCCTTTTAGATAGTGAGGTTTTACACATTGGCCAAATCTAATCACTAACAGGCGTGTGGAGTCGTTCATTTGAACCATGTGCAGAAGTTGTGGAGACCGAGTGAGAAGGTCAGATACGGTTTTGGGAAGTGTAGACATGGTTGTCCCGGTTTTCATACAACGTAGTATTTTTCACCGAAGAATTACAGTGGAAGGTGGGATTTGGATATTTTCTATGAAAAATCCTGGATTCTTTTTTAAATTGAAAGAAAAGTGACACGGTTCGTTAGAATTATACATACATATATATATACATATATATATATATATATATGTGTGTGTGTGTGAGTGTGTGTGTGCAATAGTAATATACAATTTTGTTGAAAAGATTGATTACATGCCGACTTTTGCATTTTTGGCTTTATCAGAGCAGCTTTGCTTTAATTTGCATTCATTTTTGATAAGAGATTTTATATTGGTTCTTTTGACTCAGGGTGACAGATGCTGTAGAATCAGGAGTCCTGGCAGCGATACATCTCCCTTTCTTCCTCTCACTGTATCTCTCTCTCTGTCTCCCTCTCTTTTTCCCTTTTCCCCCCGTCAGTCCAAAACCTCCTGCTCCCCTGCTTGGCCCAATCTGGAGAGAGTTAGTGCCATCCCAATGGACCGGGTCAAGCAGCTCTTTTGTGCCGATCTAGGATCAGCTGCATTTATTCCAATCCTCATCTTATATTCTCTAAGAGAGGCCACAGGACTGATCGCAAAACGGTTTCAAGCAAACCCGCAAATCTCCGTCATGGATCAGTCGTTGTTCAGTGTCACACTGAGGAGGACAAAACGGACTCTAGTTTTTATTGCTTTATACAGTACTTTGATTTGGTAACTTCAGGGAACAGTTCACCCAAAATCTGTTATCATTTACTCTCATAATCTACTTTTATAAGAGTAAGTTTATTGGAACACAAAAGGAGACACAAAGCAAAATGTTCAAACTGTTCGTTCCTATACGATAAAAGTTAATGGACACAGAAGCTGCTCACATAGCACATAATAATTCAATTTGTTTTCCAAGTCTTCAAAAGCCATACTATAACTTTATGTGAGGAACAGTGAAATTTAAGTGTATGTTTATTTTTATTTTTATCTCAGAAGAAGGAAAGATTTTCAACTAATAATAATGGCAAAACTCTCACACAAAGCTATCGCATGGTTTCAGTAACACATATAAACTGCTTGTACTTTTTATTGTTTTTTGGTTATTTTTGGAGTTTGACATTGATTATTTCAGAGAAGTGTGTATTCTCCATACAGCACAGTTTCATAAACTCTGGAAATGTTTAAAAAGATAATGCTTCTATTTTATCAAATCTCATGATGACTATAACAATTATGGTTCAGATGATACAGTACAGATCATATCCATCTTTCATTATTTTTCTGTATCAATACATTTGACTTTTTTCATAGAAAGTGCAATATGACAATGTGACTGATATGAGATACTTCAACGTCCACAGTTTTTACTCTTTTCATATATATCTTATGTGCGTTTATTGCTGTATGTTTGTACAAATCTGAGTCTGAAATGGTTAGTGAGAGACAGTACCACCCCTCCCTGTGTGTGTGTGTGTGTGTGTGTGTGTGTGTGTGTGTGTTGACTGTTGGTCCGTATGGCAGAAGAGTGGCACTGAGAAATGTAATTAAACCAACCCACCCCCTCCCCATCACTATCTCTATATCTATGTATCCTTCTCGCTCTCTCCTTCTCCTAATGTCCAGTGCCTCTCAGTGTCTTCCCACTTTCCTGTCTTCTTTTATCTGGTATACTGGCCTTGTTATCTTATCATTAGTTGTTTCTGATCATACTCGGGGTTAGGGGACTTTTAACATCCTTAAAATTAAAATTCCGCCGTCATTTACTCACCCCTCATGTTGTTCCAAAGATATTTAGAAAAAATCTTTTTGTTGCTGTTCTTTTTTTTCTTTTTTTTTTTAAATGTCCATACAATTACAATCGGTTGAGTCCAATGTTGCTTTGGACCACATTGTATAGACAAAATCAGTTGAAACATGAAATATCTTCTTTTGTGTTTAACTCACACTCATGTTGTTCCAATGATATTTTGAAAAATGTTTCGTTTTTATGCATTTACATTGAAATGGAGTTCACTGTTGGTTTAGACGCCACAGACTTTCGTTATGTGGTCAAAAACTGTTGAAACATTCACTAAAATGTCTTCTTTTGTGCTTTATTCACCCTCATATTGTTCCTTTACTCACCCAGATGTTGATCCAAAGATACTTTGGAAAATATTTAGTTTTTTATATCCATACGTTGAAAGTCACTGCAATCAAATGTTGTTTTAGACCCATTGACTGTATTCACTGTATGAACATAAAAAAGAAAACATTCTTCAAAATATCTTCTTTAGTGTTTTACTCAAAGATATTTTGGAGAATGCTTTCTTTTTTATGTTCATACAGTTAAAGTAAGTGGAGACCATTGTTGTTTTGGACCCCATTGACTTTCATTATATAGACAGAAAACAGTTGAAACAGTCTTTAAAATATCTTCTTGTTTTGCAGAAGAAAGAGAGTCATAGACTTACAATGAAGGATGGAAAGGAGCTGAAGACTATGGACTCTTGACTTGGCCCGTAAGCAACCATCCAGAACACCCTAGTAACCACATACCTACCAACACTGTAGAAAACAGTCTGAACACGTTTGTAACCACATAGCAACGCTCTGGCAACCATCCACAACACTTGAACACTGTGACAGTGACTTCTGCACAGGCAAGGACTAGCTCGCTTCCATTGTTGTCTTCTTTGTCCATTTCTTCCATCCCTCTTTCTCTGTTCCTCGCTCTCTCTTTATCTAACATTCTTGCATGGATGAGCGAAGCAGCACCTTCTCTGTTAGGGTGTGTGGAGAGAGAAAGAGAGGGATGCAGGGAAGGAGGGAGTTGGAGGAGGAGAGGGGGGCAGTGATGACACTGCATGGTGAAGTCATACTCCATGACATCATCCTCTGGAGCAGAGCCAGGAGAGCCAGCAGTCTCTCTCTCGCTCTCTCTCTCTCTCTCTCGTCCTCAATCTCTTTCTCCCTCTTTACACGCTCTTTCAGAAGGAGCAGGAGTAAAACTCTAGGAGCCTTTTGTTCCCCCAATCCCCCACCACAAACAGCAGCCCCCTCCATGCAGCTCTCCGTCTCTGTCTCCCAGTCTCGCTCCCTCTGTCTGTCTGTCTGTCTGTCTGTCTGTCTCTTGTAGAGCCTCAGGGCTTGTGCTTGTAGATGAGTTCTGGCTGCAGAACGATCGATACAAACACGGCAAGTTGTGTGTCCCTGGTTCCCCTCTGTCTGCACACACAGACACTCAGTTCATTTACTACTCGCTTTTATGCAACATGTGGTTCAGAGCTCAGCAGTTTGTGAAGTGCTGAAGTTCTTGCACACGGACTCTATTTGTAAATGCAATGTCTGTGATTAATGCTAAAGTTTCCTGCCTCTGTTTTCGAGAGATAATGTGAGCCGGTGCTAAAGCTGCCCCTGCGATGGCAGGGTGTTTGCGAGGGCACCGCTGAAGTGTTCTGAGCGGTTGCTAGGACCATATGCAATCACCCGGAATTCACTTGCAAACAAATGTCCAAGACGTATGAGTTCACACCCAAGTCACTAGGATTTGCTTTTCAGGCAAAAATGTAATATCTGGTCGCTTAAAAATGTGATCATAAGCTCTATAGCACAAATGGTGTAGGGCGAGTTACACTCTTCAGCTTAAACCTCAGTCTAGGGTTTCTTTAATAACAATAAATGTGACCCTGGACCACAAAAGCAGTCATAAGGGTCAATTTAAAAAAAAAAAAAATTGAACTTCATACATCATCTCAAAGCTGAATAAATAATATTTGCCTGAGATACAACTATTTGAGAATGTGGACTCTGAGGGTGCAAAAAAAAAAAATCAAAATATTGAGAAAACTGCCTTTAAAGTTGTCCAAATGAAGTCCATAGCAATGCATACGCACTCACAAAAATACATTTTTGATATATTTATGGTAGAAAATATACAAAATGATGTTTATGATTGATCCTAATGATTTTTGGCATAAAATAAAAATTTATAATTTTGACACATACAGTGAATCGTTGGCTATTGCTACTGCGACTTATGACTGGTTTTGTAGTCCAGAGTCTTTGCAATCGTGCCTAATAGTAATTATTGTCTTGGCAAATAAAACAAGAGACATGGTAGATACCTCTGACTCTGGACGTGTGCACACAAAGACATTTAATAATAAAAAACTGATGATATATATATATATATATATATATATATATATATATAGTCAGTTTTTTTCATACATCATATATATGTAATTCAGTGGGTTTTGTGTGTCGTGTTTATTGATTGTGTTGATTCTTCTGTGTTCATTTACCTATATTTTGTGCCCTTTTGTCTGTCTGCTTGATTACCAATATACTATAAAAAAGAATTGTTGGTTTAACTTAAAAAAGTAAGTTGCCTGGTTGCCTTAAAATACACTTTTGCTCTATTTAAAAGTTTGAAAATTGATATTTTCAGAGTATGGCCTAAATTTAGTTTCTTAACTTTTAAAAAGTGTTAATTTGCATAAAGTAATGATATGGAATAATTAGTTACTTTTAGTTTAGAACGGGTTTTGAGCTTAGGTTTGTTTGATGCTGGCTTTGATGAGGTGTATGCTGTTGATATATTGTGTAAATTTTATTTCAACCATCATCAACAGCCTTCTTTCCAAAATCCCGCCCTGCAAAGACATGTCAACAAACCTGAACATGCAGAGAGCATTTCTGATTGGCTAGTTTTCTGTGTAACAAACTTACAGGCCTCGAACTGTCACAGGTACATGTGTCATTTCTCACCTATTTCAGTCTGGTACAAGAGCACTGTATGCATGATATCAAGTTTACGGTTCCTTTAAATACATGTTTGCTTTCTTTTCTATGATCCACCTCTCATAAATTTGACATAATGAGTTGCATGTTCACAATATCATGCTGTCAAACCTGTTCCTCAGAATGCACCTGCAGAACCAGATCACCAAGGGCACTTCCACAGAGACCTGCTATATGACGATGGTCTCTATAGCAATAGAGTCACCAAGCGCTGTTTGTGCTGCCCTTATGTGATCTTTTGTGTCACATAAGATTCTAAAAGGTTTTTTTTTTTTTTTTTTTTTTTTTTTTTTTGCAGCGATGCAATAGAAGAAGCATTTTTGGTTCCCCAAAGTACCTTTCAGTGAACAGTTCTTAAAAGAGCGTTTTTTCTTACTGTTAAGAACATTTTATAATCTAAAGAATCTTTTTCCGCCTCAAAGAACTGAAAAGTTTCTATGGATGTTAAAGGTTCTTCCATGGATGCCAAAAAAGAACCTTTATTTTTGTCATTTCAGACCAACCAGCCCTGTCTGGGGTTCAGAAAAACCATGAAGGCATGAATCAAAATTGATCAACAAATATTCTCTCTAAGGATATAATTTCTGTATGGTTTCTTGTTTTAGTAAACGCTTTTGTCTGTGCTCCTTGTATAATACTTTGTTTTCACGTCACTAATATGAAGATGAATATTTCGATTGAATGAGGGCAGGTCTTGCACACCATTTTGGACCTTTTGCTTAGAATGCTAAATGTTCCTCGTATAGTGGACTTGGCTTGACTGCGCTTCGGTACAAACACTCACAAACCTGTAATTTCGTTTCGAAATGTCCGGCTGCTTTCTGCACATATAATGATAGAGAGAAAGAGAGAACGTGCTCAATGTGTCGTGTTTAAAAAGTAGAGCCAAGATCTGAATAAGATCACATGGTGGGGCAACAGGCTCGAACGCAGAGCTCATCAGTAAAGCTCTTGTTAACTGCTCTGAAACATCAAATAAGTCGAATGCTGCTCACAGAACAGCAGTAATGAGATGGTTATGAGACAGGATTACGTAAGACAAAAACCCAGATGTGCTTATGCGCACAAAACAGAGAGCGTTTAAAATCAACGCAGACATGAAGATTTTATGTGTGTATAATAATAAATGTATATAGATATTACATAGACAAATTCGTTTAGTCTGAATGTGTGAAATAATAATATGTTTAATCATTTTAACGTAGTATATTATTGCATATTACAATACACTAAACTTAAATATGCATAATCATTTTATAGTAATTATTATATTGTTAATATTATTATATGTTAGTCCTTTAGTGTATTATTAGTTCACATTTGAACTTGGTGTGAATCATTCCTGATGGTGAGTCAGATAAGATGAAATGTGTGGTACACACAAGAGCAAAAAAGCCACCACTAAAAAAAAATTATATTTTCGTGTAAATTTGGATGAATCAGTAATGTAGTATAATAGCACCTCATTTACTGTATTTCCACTAATGATTTGTCAAATGGACGTTCATGGGAAAGCTTGCTTTTGAACATTCTTAGAAACACAAAAGAATAGGGAAATAATATTGTGTGTGTGTGACTCATTATTGATTGTGACTCATGGGTGCAGTACTTTTGGATGAAGAGCTTTCAAAAACACACACACACACACACTACACAATCCCTGTCAGAGTTGGCAATGCAACCATTCAACACATTTCTAGCTTTTATCACTCAAAAATGATGTACAGTCAGGTTGCAAGAGTCATTAATCTACATCTTGCATCCTGACTGTTGTTTGATTTTCATTGTTCTTTTGCTTCTGTAATTTTTCACTCATAAACATGTGACTGATTCATTTTTACGACACCAATCACAGCTTCTCTCTTTGTTTGCTTCATGTCAGCATTTCGACCAGCGCCGGTCCCGTGAATTAGCATATCCGCAGGTTCACACTGTCTGGTCTCTCATCATGTTTTGATGGGTTGGATGCGTGTGGGAGGAAAGGCAATAGGGTGTGCGTGTGACCAGCAGAGGAGTGCGTATCTGAAGTGCTGGGTGAGTACAAAGGGACATTTACGCCCGTGTCCTCCGAACACAAAGCAGAGCCTTCAGTCCGCAGACTGGAGAGAACTCGATCGCCCCCTCCTACTCTCAGACTCAGCACATCATCCACACCTCTCTCTTTCTCTCTGGTTCTTGCGTTTAATCCCTAATGTTGGTTCTGGTCCATCGTGGGTCCGTGCATTCACCACACACACACACACACACACACACACACACACACACACACCCTCACTCCACTCTCCTTCTGACTGACAGTTGTGGACATTGTACACAGTGAGCGACAGTCACACAATGAGACAATAAAATGAAACTAGAAAAGTTCATCGGGATAATATGTTGTCTTGATTTTCAAATTTAGTAATGAATTTTCTGTTTACATTCTGCATTACTCACCATTAAATCAAAAATGACAATTCTTCTACTTATAATATTGTAGTATTTGTTAAAAATTATTTGTGCGCATCATTGTTTTGTTTTTTTTAATTCATGTGCCCTCATAATCTTTCCTCAAAATAACTTCCTCTCCTTTTTGCAGAGACATCTCTTCTCTGATGATGCGTTTACTGGTGTGAGGGCGGGGCAACCTGTCACTCACATGACATCACAGCAATAGACCATTTGGGTGTTTGCAAACAACAATGATGCTTTTGTGGGCGGGGCCTACAGTTCAAGCCACGGAATAAAAGAATTAAAAAGTTATTTTCGAGTTTATATCTCACATTTCTGAGAATAAAAATCAGAATGATAAAATGAGAGTAAAAATACTGCAATTTCGACTTTTTTCCCCCTCAAAATTATGTAAACTCGCTAATTGCAAGTTATAAAGACAGAATTGGGAGATATAAACTCGTAATTGCGAGAAAAAATTCTAAATTGTGAGACACAAATGTTATATGTTTAAACATTATCTATGTAAAATGGTTTAAATATTATTTCATGCTGAAACTGTAGGGATAATACAATATTTCCCCTGTGAACTGCAAATGTGAATATTATGTAGACCTATTGTCTATATCAAATTCATGCTTTAATTTATTGACTAATCATTGCATGTTTCCTCAGTAGAATCTGTGGCTTGCAACATCAGCGTTTAGCTTCAAAGGGCGGTATTCTATGAAAGTGAAGACTATCTTTTTTTGCACGCCGATTCTCACATCCAAAGTCGCAAGAAGACATTTTTTTCTCTTATTCTGGGATTTTTCCCATTTTCCCACTGTTTTTCTGCCACCACAATGCGCACGCAGCTGCATGTGACTGTGACGTGTCTGCTCCCAAATGGTCTTTAGCAAACAACAGCTATCCAATCAATCATGATGGACAAAATCATGTCCCGCCCTGCATTTTTTCCTGTTCGAGCAGCCATTTCACTCATGTGTACGTAACACTTCTTTATTGACGTGACAACATTACACATTTACAGCTTTACAGCTCAAATAATTTTTTAACAAAAGAATAAATGTAAGTGTTTTTATACAATTATAAGCTTAGACATTTTAAATTATCCAACAATTGGTCCCATTGACTTTTATTTATTTAAAAGAAAAATGGGACAAGTCAAAATTATAAAATGATTTTAAGTGGTTAAAACGGTTATACAGACAGACAGAGTGGCAGTCACGAACTAATATATAATCCAGTACTATTTTTATCAAGAGAATCTGATCTGGGATCTGCTAGTCATTTATGCATGTGTGAAAGACATAACCAAACCCTGAGTCAGCTTCGTATTTGTCAGAGCTAGGTGGTCTCACTGATTTTACCCACTGTCCTCCACATGGCTGTGCTGTGGGGTGCTGTTAGCATCAGTATTGTGGTTCTGGAGCCACACATGCTGACCCTTGATTAGCCTGGAACCTGCATGTGACTGTCCTTCCTGATCAGGAGATACTAATCAAAGTGAGTATGAAAAGCACAGTTCATTGACAGAGAAATCTCAGCACAAACCATTGAAATGCTGCTGTGCACAATACATTTTGCAGCAACGGGCATTACACACCACTTCTGATAGAAAGGCACATTTGTAAACAAAATAATATTAAAAGCAAAGTGTACTTACTTACATATATATAGTGTTATATTTACTGTATATTCTGGATATATATTTTTTCTCTATATTTTATATCTATAGCCTATATTGTACATGAGTGATATTTTGTTTTCAGTTGTATACTTTATTAAATTTTAATGAAGCAATATTGCACTATGTATCATGCTGTGGCAATAAAGTGAGTTTGAGTTTAAGGCAATTCTTACAGCAATATAGTGTGACCTCTCTGTACAGTTACAGTGAAGTCATAACTAGCCCACAGAGCCCCTTCAAGTACCATTATAAAGAGACAGGTTATAGAATATATGACCTTTGACCTTATTCCTATACAGTGGATGTTTTGTTTTAATGGCAACCAGGCAAACTCAAAAGTCCGCCACTATAATTATCTCTCTTTTGTTGTGTGCTAGAGTGGGTTGTACGCTGATGAAGGGTGATTCAGTCTGAACTAAATGACTGCTCTAACAGAACGGCACCAGTGACCTTATGGAAGCATCATCATCTCACCCTGTGGCCATCTGGTAGTGTGATCCTCTCTCTCTCACACACACATCCACCTCTCTTGAAAGCATGCACGCTCACACACTCTTACACAAACACACAGTGCCATGAATGTGTGAGCTCATATACATGAGCAAGAACAAAAACACATGCTTACACACTAATATTTTCTCTCCCCCTTGAAGGCATGCACACACACTTAGATAAATGTGCAAGAACAAAGACATGTGTGTATATATTAGCATTAAATCATACAAATACACACTTAAATACAAGCATGTAACTAAATATTAAATGCTGAGGGCGAGCAAAGGTCAAAACTTTAAAGGGAAATTCTGTTATTTATAACTCGCCCTCATGTCGTTCTACACCTGTAAGACCTTCGTTCATCTTCAGAACACAAATTAAGATTTTTTTGATAAAATCTGATGGCTCAGTGAGGTCTGCATTGACATCAAGATAAATTATACTTTCAGATGCCCAGAAAGCTACTAAAACATATTTAAAACAGTTCATGTGAGTACAGTGGTTCAACCTTAATATAATAAAGCGACGTGAATGCTTTTTGTGCGCCAAAAACACAAAATAATGACTTTTCAACAATATCTAGTGATGGCCGATTTCAAAACACTGCTTCGAAGCTTATGAATCTTTTGTTTCGAATCAGTGGTTCGGAGCGCCAAAGTCACGGGATTTCAGTAAACGAGGCTTCGTTACGTCTTAAGTGTTTCGCAATTTCAATAGTTCGCGTGACTTTCGCAGTTTGATACGTGAACCGAACCTCTGATTTGAAACAAAGGATTCATAAAGCTTCGAAGCAGCGTTTTGAAATCGGCCATCACTAGATATCGTTGAAAAGTTATTATTTTGTGTCTTTGGCACACAAAAAGTATTCTCATCGAACCACTGTACTCACATGAACTATTTCAAATATGTTTTTAGTAGCTTTCTGGGCATCTGAAAGTGTTAATTGTCTTGCTAGAAAAATAGAGGCCTCACTGAGGCATCGGATTTTATCAAAAATATCTTAATTTGTGAACGAAGGTCTTACAGGTGTAGACTGACATGAGGGTGAGTAATTAATCACAGAATCTTACTTTTTGAGAGAACTAACCCTTTAAGGAATAGTACATTCAACAATGAAAGTATTGTTGTTCCAAACTGTGCATTTTTGCATGTCTCATAAGAAAACTTGATATCAAACCTGTACAATAGGCATCATATATAATATTTAATTAAGATAATCAGATAAATTTCAGTCTCTTCCATACACAACTATAATATGACTTCAAATCAGTCAGAAAATAAGGGGGGCTTGGGGCAAAAATGCCACCAAAATAAACATAAATGCCTCACAAATTCAAGATACTGGGGCGAAAAATGCCCCAGTACAATTAAACTGAAAGGTTTACAATGGTCACGGTTATAGTGAAATGCGAAATTATTAAAAACTGTTGATTGTGCTACTTTTCGCTCTGATTACGTTGCAAAGATTTCTTTTTACACATGGTTTTCCGCAACATTATGCTTTGTAATCAATCACACACATCTGTTGAACACATGAATGGAATGGCCAATCAGAGACGTTTAGATTAGTCATCGGTGAAGAAGAAATCCACTGAGGTTTTTTCACCATGCGCTCTCATCATAAACAACAAAGTGCAGACACAAAATAAGAGATTCATTTGGCAGTGTAGACAGCTTCGTTTATTATAGTGGCACTTGGAAATATAATGAAAAAGTTGAATGGTCGACATTTATGGTACGTTTATGATCTTTTTTTGGTCAATCCGTGGTCACAATAGGCTATTGAAAATATCACCAAGAATTTTCTTCAGATTTCACCTTTTGTTTTACAGGTAAAGATTACAACATATGGGTTAGGAACAACATGAGGGTGAGTAAATATTGACAGAACTAGATTTTACTCTGAACAGTTCTATAGGGGTTCTAATGTTCACACGCAAATGGGACTCTCATTCACTGAGTATCAGAAGAGGAGATTAAAAAGGCATATTAGAGATCAAGTTCTAATTATGGCATCTTTTAGATCTGCTAAGTGGTCATTTCTGTTTCATTATTCATATATTCATATATTAGATGTACACATGTGCTATTCCAAGCACAAGCTTAGTTAGAGCTGGCACGTACAAAGAGTCCCTGAATTCATTCATAATTCATCTTTCATTTTTTACCGCCACCTATGCGCTTCTGTCCAGTTCAATGGCTCCGCCAGAGTGTCTGCAGCTAGTCAAGTGTCATCATGTCTGGGTTGAAAACATGTTCGCAGGGTGAAGCGTGGTGTGGTTGACAAGCCTCACCAGCAAGTGCAAATGATTCGGATGCCAGGAAAGCATGCCCTGATCCGCACCAGACACACAAACCTCTGCAGTACAAACATACCTGCACTTAAACTCTGATACACGCACATGGACACACACACAAACATACGCTCGCACAGCAGGTGCCCAAGAGTTTGGGTCCAATATAGGCGAGTGGATCAGAGGAGAAGAGAGAGGCAATATGTGAGGAGTGTAAGTCTCTGGTATTCACTCTCATTCGCCTGGAAGCTTTGTCATGCAGTCAGACAGCAGCTGGGCAGGGAGGTTACAGACAGCATGTGTGTGTATGATTTAAACAGGACTGCTGTGAGTTCGGATTTAATTTGGCCATTTCAGTAGATGCAATTCTGAGTTCAGAATTCACAATATGGCTAGGGCATGGACATAGCCTACCTCTACTATGAAAGAATAAAATCCTTAAGCATAATTATAAAATCCTAAAAGTTGATCATTTTCTTCAAGAATCCCTCCACAATTTTTTTTTTCTTCCAGAATCTCGCTGAAGAGCAGATTGATGTCTTTAATGGTCGCAGATTTATTAACCGAAAACTCTGAGAGTTGCTTTTTTCCCTGTAGTTTTTACTGTTACAAATTTTGCCAGGTTTCTTGGCCTGTTGCTGTGATTGCACTCAGACATTAAATCACACACTCACAGTCTTTCTCCATAAACACTTGCTGATACAGAATCACCTGAAGCTTGGTCTATAAGCACCTGCTCTTACTTCAGATATCTTGCACATTTAAATTTAGGACAGTTTGTTTTTCACTATTATTTTTGCAACAAAAAAAAACAAAAAACTTTTTTTTCCTAAGCCACAGAGTGCATTATTGTAGATATAGATAAGGGTAAATCATTTAAAGAAAGTTTATATTCTTTATTTGCGTTCTCTCTCTCTCTCTCTTTTATTTCCTTCCTTTTTATTCAGAGGTTATGAGCAGGAATGTAAAAAAAATTCAATCGTTCCACTGTTTCCTGCTTTTTGCTGTTTCTACCTTATCTGACCATTAAAATGATTTAGACATTTTATATTTATAAACCGTTTATATTTATTTATTTTGCTTGAATAAGCTCTGTTCATTGAAAAGTTGATGATTTACCAGTTTAATATCACTGATCTGTTTCAGGCTCAGAAAACAGGAGGCAGGTTTGTGGTTATAAATTATACTCATGAATTTACTTAGAAAATGTACAAATTCACAATCTCATGAATACGTTAAGGGGCCTGTCTATCTCCTACTACATCTTCAAACACAAGACCTGCTGACACCTCAAGGCCTCTCCTGACCCTTCTGCCTTGAGAGAAGCCAGGAAACAAGGTAGATTAATGTTAAATTAGGGATTAAAACCAATTTAGGATAATTAACCACTTGCAGGATTGCATTTGCTGTGCTAATTAGCGTTTACATTTTCCACTTTTTTTCTCTGTTGACAATGCATGTATATTTAAAAATAAAAGTGAGGAGTATTTCAGCCAATTGAGTCAGAATATATTTTTGGGCATAGTATTTAGTACACACACACACACACACACACACACACACACCCTTCTGAATTCCCCTCTGTGGCCATTTTCTTGTTTGGTTTCACAGGGCAGTGGAGAGAGCCTGGATACAGTGAGGATCTGTGTGAAGAGGCAGAGGGATATGTAATCGAAGAGGCCAGCAACTCTTTATAAATAGGCTTGGGTCACTATCATTGTAAAGTGAGGAGGAATCTGATCCTAGATCAGTTTGCCCAGACTTTCATGAACACGGGCACACCCAGGATGAACCCAGAGAGGTGCAGACAACCATTTTGCTTGATGGTAAGGGAGAGACAGGGAGCGTGAAGGATGGATGTGAGGTTATAGATAGACAATCTGTGGGTGAGGGACAGCCTCACTTCTTTTAAATGTTCCTCTATGACAGGTGTGAGACACTGAAAACAGAGGGTGGTGGTGCAAAACCTTCTGGATTAGATCATCACATTGAAAAGGTATGTCAAGCGTGCTTTAATAAGTATTGTTTGAACTTAAAGAGAGGAAAAACAGCCGAAAGCAAAAGGTCTAGTCCAACACTTTGGATTTATAAACCTGGGTTAAGATGCTTGTTGCGCAACATGACGTTTTGTTTGTTTATTTATTTTTAAATCGTTCGCATTACACCGGACACAAAATAGTCAATGTTTTAAGCTTTTTGGGATTTCAGTGTCTTCCACTTTAACAAGCGGTAAAAAGGAAGCTCTAAATATTTTGTTTTCTTTTTATTTCAAGCCACATCTGCATAAGTTTGTTCATCCCACAAATCAACTTTGACTCGATTTGAGGACATATAATTAGCCTTCGTATAATTACACTAATCCATATATGGCAGAAAATTATTTAATTGTTGTTTTATGTTTGACTCGAAATGTAAATGATTCTCGATGCCACTGCCTCAAGCAATTTTCGTGCTCATAACGAATATAACAACCTAAAAATAGCGTTTTCATCTTCTTCAGTTTTCACATAACACAGAGAGCGTAAAGTACATCTCATTGTCTAGTTGTATTTACACTTTTTTTTCCCCCTTTGTATTAATTGCGCTCACTTTTGAATCGCCGGACACGAAAAGTTGGCGACTCTTCCATGTAAACGGATATAAACAAGATTCCTATCTTTATATTGCTCGAATCACGCATTCAAATCTTCACGACACGTCTAAAATACCTGTCTAAATTACCCTCAAACGTAACACTGTCTTCATGATTCAGCGTGAAAAATTGCAATAATATCACAGAGTATGGCATTCTCATTAATACAATTCCCTGTAAGACAAAAGTTCAATGACTGTGTATTTATTTTAGCGGGTACAACACAATCACTTAAGTCCAATTATAACGATAGCCAAGTGAAAACTATTCATTTTAATTGAATTTCAAAAAGCCATTCATTTAAAAAAAAAAAAAAACAAAAAAAAACATTGTCTTAAAAACATTTTATTGTTTTAATACCCTGAAAAGTCCGCTATAGTTATTGTTTTAATGTCTTCGTGTTTCAAAGAAATGGAACGCATTTTGACGTCACTCCGCAAAAACGAATTCACATCGATTCGTTTAATTATGACGTGTAGATTCGTCTTATTTGCAGAGATTACTGTTGGTATTTTTCTCGCGCAGATTTCTCACCTGTCCAATACTCGTGCTAAATTTCACATAGACTCTTGCAGATCAATGCTAAACTCTCTATACACCGATGGTTGCCATTTTTAAGATTTTATATTTTACATTGATGCGCATTTTTGTGGTTGCGGGCAAACACTTACTCAACATTTTTATTTAGCTATTCCAAAACATGGAGAAAATGATCACATATTAGACAGGCTGTGCTAAACTGAAGAGATTATCCCGTTTCCTGGAAGAATAGGCTATCTAAATTATACTATTATCGCAAATAATATTTCATTTTCTATTCTTTTAACCTGTTGCACTAAAATATAAATGACCAGCTGTTATTTTATAGCACATAAGCATTCTTCCGTACTGGGATCTTTCCTCCTGTAGTGAGGCAAACACAAATACAGTGTGATTCTTCAATAATCGTCAATTAAGTTTTCTAGCAGTCTCGTCCATTTATTGTCTTCAGGTCTTTACCAGCAAAAATATTGTCAAAAGCACCATCTGCATAAAGGAATACGTTTGGTTGTTCCCAGATAAACTTTTTGCGTCTCTAAAAAGTTCTGCGGGCCTACAGGACACCCATCATTTATTAGAGAACAATCTTTATTAAATGCATTAATTTTGCACTGCAGAATGAACTGCATAATTTCAAAGAGCGTTTGTTATTGAGTGTTTTCACAAACATAAGAAAAGTAATAATACTGATCTCCAGCTGTGACATTAACTTTAATTACACCTCGTTATTGTTATGTACAGACATACAAGTACATTGTTGTTAAACACGGACACTGTAATAGCCTCGGTTACACCCGAACGTTCTTACACGTTTCTAACTGTAGTTTTCTAAAACGGTGGACACCTTAAAAGTTGACCTCTGGGCTAAAAAAAGGTCAGTTCATCTTTATGTGCTTACTTTTTAACATAGCCTATCTGTAAAACACCCGCACTTTAAGTTTTGGGCCGAGGTCAACTCAACAGGCCCTGGGACACTGTCACTGTCTACTCAAATGTGTGTGTGTGTGTTTAAATCATTCTCAAAAATAGTAAAGTCTGACTAAATATAATTGTAAAATCTGTTTGCTTTCAACTGTCACGAGGACGTTTGTCTTTGTGCAAAATGAGCCGAACTACAGCCTGCGGATTTCAAATAACATTAGAGCTAAATCACTTTGTTGGATTCAATTGCATACAACAATTTGTTATCTAATTGAGTATCCACCGGACTCTTTATTGGCCGCGGAGCGGAGCAGAAAAGCGACAAGCAAACTCCGTGATGCAACTCTGTTGTAACTGGAGCAATGGTCCGGTTGATTCAGTAGGACACGCATGCATCATGAAGTAATTCAATTTACTGCAAACTATACATGCATATTGAAACTTCTTACTTATAATCACACTATCTTCTAATAGTCTGTCTTTGTGAATACACCACATGCCAGACAGAACTCACCGTGCACTGATTAAATACTTCAAGAAACTGCAAAGGCATGGTAAAAAGATTAACGTTACCAATACATGAATACTGTAAAGAGATGTATACACATTTATATGCACACACACATATAGTAAAGATATCCGTTTTCGCTGTCACAGTATAAGCTGCTCGAGCTTTGTCATCGCTGCGCGTTGATGAAGACTTGCCTGGCACTTCGCGCTTCCTCACCCCGCGAGCGCGCATCTTGCCCCGTATGAGTTGAGCTGTACAGTGAGTGGGGACACGTGATCTCATCTGATCCCGTCGATTTTGTTATAGGGTGGAGGGTCTGGGTTTTGTGTACATAAGGTCGTGTGCTGCTCGCTTCTTTTTCTCTCTCTCTCTCTCTCTTACTCCAAGTGCCACCGCTCCGCCTCCTCTTTTCGCAACATTGACGCAATGTATAAATGCTGGAACAAAAGGACAACTTCCTTGAAGCTTGGCGTAATTGCAATAATAGAGATAGAGAAGGGCTTCAGTGACACAGTGATGGGAGTCCGGCGTTCTACCGGAATATCTCCACCACAGCTTCTTGGCTCGACGTACACGTTAAACGGAATTGCACTTTCCAGTTTATTCCAAGCCTGAAGTAAGTATCATAAACAAGCCTTTTCTTTTCCATATCCAGTCTCTCCAGCTCCGCGCGCGCTGCCCTGGTTCATAAGAGGAAATACGACGAAGCTTTGTTGTTTGAGTTGCCATTCGCGGTGTGTTTTCTCTGTGCGATTGAAATGTTTGAGGACGAAAGTTGCCGTGTTGTTTACGATTCATTATCGGGCTCGTCTTAAATTCACGTATGTATACGCGGAGGTAGTAAACAACCAAAGCGCGGCTCGCGCATTACGTCTGAAAAGAAAGGCGCTAGTTTTTTTTTTTGAATGAATGTTTATTTGTGTTTCGCGAAGGCTTTCAACAAAAGGCGTTGGATGCGCTCTCGTGGGGGGGGTGAGGGGAGGGGGGGGGGGGTGAAGTAGAAGTCGCTTTATGTCAATGACACTTTCCACGATTAATTTCGTGGAATCGCTATGGTTGAATAGCGTTTCAAAAGAGCGCGCACAGACATCATCGAGCACTGAAAGCTGTAGTGAAAGCCGAGCGGTGAAGTGCCGGGTTTTATTGTATGCAACTACACATTCCGCTTCCATTCCCAAATTATACGCGGATGTGTTGTGTCTCTCAAAACCAATATATTCTCACATGTTGCTCATTCGAACAGCAGAGTATGAACAGGCGCGTTTTATTTCCGCGACCAAATCATGCCTCTGCTGTTGGTGTTAATGCCGATACGATACTTTGCGAACAAAGGACCGGGGGAGAATTTCGTGAGGTGGAGGACGACAGTAACAGAACGGGTAGACTGTTTACAATAATAACAGGATAGCCGTGACGTCGCGTGATAGACAGCGCTCTCAGCCAGAGGAAAAACTTCTGAGGCATCAACAACATTCTAAATTTGGACAGGGGTTACATCATCGAAGTTAAAGCTGCTGGGGGGGGGCGGGACTTCCGGTTGGATTTGAGTTCGTACCGCTGAAGTACCGTTCTGTTGTGTCTTTGTATCTGTCGGTCTCTGCACAATCGCCCCCCTTTCAGAGTACTAGCTCAAATTTGGCTCTGCTGGCGATTGAATAAAAATGTTGGCTTGTTATAACAAGGTCGCAGATGTGTTGTGTGGCTCAAACGCACCGCATTCATAATGGTCAAAGCAGATTATACAACTTAAAAAGAGTGAACTCAAGCCTATACGCGACTTCAGAAGGGAGTTTGCGTTGATCTGTGCATTATCTCTGTCATAGCGTTTGGTTTTGTGCTGGTACTCTTCAGAAAAGGCCATAATGATAGATAGTGGTGTGCCTTATTAGACAGGGTTGATGAAATAGCATGTAATGACTTGCTACAAAGAGTTCACTAACACAAAACTACATAAAATCGTTGAATAAAAAACAATCTTGTGTTATACGACATATTAAATACATGCGGAACAAAATGATACATTCATGTTGGAATTGTGTTGCCTATATAAAAAGTATCGTTTATGGCTGGTATGAAATTTTACGCCATACATAGTGCCGTAAAGTGCGTATGTGCAGAATGAATTGTTTGCTCAGGTTTGTGGGGAATGTACCTGATCTCTTTGAAACTATTTTGTGTGCATGCTTTCTATATTTTATAACTAAAGAGGTTTTTTTTGTATTGTAAAGCCGTGTGATTAGAGACCATTCAGTTGGGTTAGATATCTCCCGGTTTGGGTCTCTAATAAATGAAGTTAAACCAAACAAACCAGCATGAGTCAGTGGCTGTGTCTTGTTAGGCCGGCCCACTTAACAGGGGTCGAAGGTTGCTGTTGTTTTCTCAGACTTGACTTGCAGGCATCTATTGACTTTTGATGGATGTTGTTACTTAAGTGTGTAGGCTCTGGCCTCAGTAAAAGGGGGGCTGTCCCCTCACATGCTCCCACCCCCTCCCTCATACTAAAGAGATCACAGGGGTGCAGCTGCTTCAGACAGCTTTGGGGTGGGGTGGGGGTCTGAGACCCTTCAATGAGAGAACAAAACCCTTTCATAAACACACACACTCAAGTTCACCCCTTACAACTGCCCCTATTTTCACACCCCTACAAAAAAAAAAAGTTTGACAAGTGGAGGGTGCAGGAGTGCACCGGGTGAACAGCAGACGTACTTATACACCGCTAATTACTGAAATCTTTGGATTATGAATATGAATAAAACTGAAAGGCATGTTTTCTTGCCTTTCTGCATCATGTGGCTTTATTTCAAATTCACTTCTTAAAGGTCAGAGATTACCCAAATATTACACATGAATGAGTAACCCACCAGGTTAAGGATTTAATGTAAAGAGACGGCATAATCAGATATTGCATGCACACAATTTCTACTTTCAGTGATCCAACAGTTGTTGTGGGCCCTATGCTGACTCAGCAAATTTCAACAAGGTTTTTTTAAACCAATATCCTCCTCCTATCCGTAACGTTAATTGCCCTCAAACTGCAATTCAAATCTATTCTAATTCTAATCTTCAATACATCTATTCCAGTTAAAGGCACTACAGATATATGCTCCTCACACCAAAAAGGAAACTCACAGAATCACTTCATCCAATTAAAAATCTTTGAATGTATAGAAAGTCATTTTCAGCCCAGTAGTGTGTCTATTTCAAGAGTTGTTAGGAAGGCAGATTCAAAAAATGAACGGAGGATGTGTTGATCTTTTGTTGTCAAAATTTACTTGCATTATTACAAAATGCACAATATGATAACAGACCTATGACAGGAGTCCTGAATTCAGAAATTAGTCAGTAGTGAACTAGTTAGATGTATAAAATGTGCGGTGAAACAGGGCCTTAAATATTTCCAAAAGCATTTGCTTCATGTATTGGCTGTAATCCATGCTGTATTAGCGCAGCGTCTTTTAATACGGTTATTAAACAGCCCTGTAATGTTTATACACCATACATCTAACATTAACAAAGTTGAGGTGCATGGTAAACGTGATTTTGACACCTATTATGGAAAATGTGGATTATTAATATGTGTTCAGGCTATAAAACAAGCTTTTGTGAAACTTCGGGGGGAAAAGAAACAAAGGAAGATTATCAGTAGTACACATTTATTGGCAGCAAGATGCCATGGGGGTAATGTAGATTCAGTCGGCTTAATAGAGACTTGAAATGTTAGTTATAAATCACCCAAGCTATAAGAAATGGGGTAACTCTTGTGTCTTGTGTATGTGTGTGTGGATGTAAGTGGGCAGCATTAAGATTTGGGCATTCAAGTGTGTCACAAAGCAGTTGCTGAGGAAAAACCAGGTCATATCTCCCTCTCTTTCTGAGTAGAATGGATATTTTACAACACCACTGAGACTGAACTATCAGTTTGCATAGGGCGTAAACAGAAGAACACCTTACATAAGTTTCTCTATAGGGAGCTGGCAGGGAAGTACTGGATGAAATAGCTTAAATGACAAGCATTAGATAGCCAAGGGCTAGTTTTATATTTTTCGAGGCTTCTGATGTTCTTATCTGTCTAGATTTGGGTGCATCCCCTCAATTGGTAGAGCCAGAGGCACACGGGATTTCTATCCTCTAAATACATACACTTCTTTTATCCTACAGTTACAAAGAACAGGCTATAAGATTGTTGTCGTTGACGGGGATGAAAAAAATGTTTCTTCCAGTAAAATCTCTCTATCTCCCACCTTCAAAACCGCTCTCCAAGTCCATGTTCCCGGCATGCACATGCGAGCTGGGGGCGGCTCTTACCGATTTGAATGAGGAGAGTCACTTTCGGCGCCATTTTCGAGTGAACGGCGATAACATCAACACTGAGCGCGCGCGCATAGAGAGGCAGTGCGCGCGACGATTCGTCTCGAAAAATAAGACTTAATATCTGAGTGTTGGAAAACTGCACGATCGGACCACGTTATTAAGCAAAATCGCCTGCGACCAAGTGCCGACGATCACAGAAGTGACCAATGCGAACCGATTGTGGAGCCGAAGGAGAAAGGGGGGCTATCTTTCAGCTGCGTATGTGGAAAACCTGCGATTTTTAAAAAATAATATATAAAAATAACGCTCGATGCGAGGAAAAATATGGAAAAATTCTGGAAAATACCAGAGGGTCTTAGGATTGGGATTCAGCGCGGTGGCGTTGAAGATTGTGTCATTTTGGGGATTTTTCATGCCGCTTTTTGAGCGGGAGTAACGGACGAGCTGCTGGCGCAGATACACGCCGTTCCGTCCCAGTCTGAGGCGTCAGACACTGAACTCCAGATTATAGAGGAGACATCAACCATCCGATCCGGTAAGATGTTTGAACCGATTTATTCCTCGAGCATGTCATTAAAAAGACGACTTTGATTATAATTTCTGCTGTTTTTCTCTCTCTCAGAAGACCACATTGTTGTGAAACTGTCTTGATGCATGTTGTTATAGGGGGAAATACTTTGCGCCATTTTATACGTCAAGAGACAAAAGCCCGTGTTGATTAAAAAAAGTTATTCCTAAGTTTTTGAATGATCGTGACCAGACGCTGTCATAACGCGACACGCTCGACCGAGACGTCACAGTGCAATTAATGTCACATCTAGACTGAATGGACAACTACGGTATGTGAGTTTTATTAAAAAAGGACGTGAGTTATGATGTAGAGTCTCGTGCTGACTTGCGTTATTACGTGGATATTACAAAACGTCAAGTGTCGTTGTGTTAAGTGAGAATAATAGTTAAATGTAGTGTTGGTTAAGGAGCAAACGACGCGTTTTGTCTGGAGGAGAACGTTTTTTTTTTTTCTAAATGTGAATTGGAGTTCAGCCGAATGGTTGCAAGCACGGCAATTTCACTTTATCTAAGTTGGTAGAATTACTAGCTTATTACTGCTATTATTACTCACGTTTATTCCGTCCTGACCTACAACAATATCTTTCTTTTTTTTAAGTAACTTATTTCCTACGTCTATTGTCAGTTTTCAGTAGCACCACTTTTATTTAAATAAAACTATTCAACTTCTCTAACGTTTTTGTTTCAATTTTTGAAACAATAAGTAACTTTTTGTGCTTTTTTTAAAAAAAAAATTTTTTTAACTGAACTGGATGGAAAAGTAAGCCTTGAACTACTGTGGGGGTGGAATTGAAAATGCAGGCCTGTTGAGAAAAAGCCTATGTCAGTTGCAGAACTGCTGAGGTGTGTGTTCCTCTCCTCACATTCAGTCTGTGTGTGTATTGGGTGTCTCATGGAGGGTGTGCCGCACCTGGAGATTCAAATGAGCCAAAATTATGCTCTGAGTTTTTTCATGCATCGCTTATAATATTGGTAATTCTTGATACAGTCAAGCCATAGCCAAACAAGCCGTCACACTTTACTGTATACAAGAGATATATATATGACCTTTAAAAATACTACAAAAAGCTTTTTCATATTTGTTTTAAACCAAACAGCTATATACTTTGTCAAAAGTGTCAATTACGAGCCAGACTTTTTGTTTTGTCAGTCAGTGTAAGTTGTCCACTCACTTTGTATAATATTTTTGAGGCCAAGTGTGACTTTAATCAGAGTTGCTATTTCTTTGGTTATTGTTCTACATTGTGTCAGAGTGACAATATTGAATGGCTTTTTAAGTGGATTTTTGTTCACTCACTGCATGCCGTTCATATGAATTATTGAAAGGCATTAATATTTCTGATAGTTTTAAGGAGAAACTTTGATCAGTTATGCAATTATATATATATATATATATATATATATATATATATATATATTCATTTTTATGTTGAGCAGTAGTGGGAGTTTTATTTCCAATGAAGATATCCATGGTTTAATGTAGGCCTAGTCATTGCATGTTGCAGTGCAAGAGCTCGGTCACCAATCGCAAACATGCTTTTTTGGCAAAAAAAAAAAAGAAGATGGGAAAAAAGATTATGGGAATTCTTTATATCTGTTATCATATATATCATAATTGTGTGGCTATGATTACTGTGTCAATACTTCATAATAATAGTATGTTTTTGTAGTGGATTTGTTGTAAAATGGGTAATAGTACATTATTAAAGTTGGCTACTTATCTATTAAACACACACCGTACACACACATTCACTTAAAACTTACATTTATTAAAACATGAACCCCAATAGACAATTATATATATATATATATATATATATATATATATATATATATATATAAAGTGAGATTATTATCTATACATTGTAATATGGCTTCCAGTCAGCCAGATAAAGGATATCAGGAATGTATAAAACAGATATTGTCATGGCGACATGCCTCGGTTAGTGCTTGTCCAGCCACAACAACAACAACTAGGCCTATTCTTTCACCACTGAATACTGAGCCTATATGAATCCAGCCAGTCTCTTCATTTGCAACCTTTACAAACAAATAAATACAACTTATAATTTATAAATGCAAACCCACATGCAATTTCCCCACTGTGGGACAACAAAGGCTTTACTTACTTAAACAAAACAATTACTTACATTTTAATACATTTTCCACAGATATTTGAACTTCACACTTATACGATCTTGTTAGTGTGAGGATTAAAAATGCTCTTTTCCCCCCTGTATGTGTGTGTGTGTATTTATAATTTTATGTCAGTGTGTAATTGTGGTCATGAGGTGATCCCTCAGTGGTCTATTGTGAACGAGCAGAGGCTGGACATCATGACGATGACCCACTTAGACCACTTTACATTGAGTTTGTCTTCAGTTTAGGGCTAAAGGTTACAGCTTTATACAGGGCTTGCGCTTCTTTGATATCAGCCAGCCTGTTAGACACTCAAGATGTTGGCTGATGTGTGTTAAACTACGATGGATAATGACAAAAGCATACCAACAAGGCCTAAATGAATGCACATTCTCAGGCTGCCACTCAATTTGAATTAGTAATATATTTCGTTTTATTTTTACAAGTCAGGGACAGTATGATACATTAAAGGTATGACATTATGCTTGACATTAGATAATAAAGTATGCAATAATTTGAGGTGACTTAAAAAAAAAAAGTAGCATCCCATACAGTTTCTTTAGCACTTTTAAATCCTGTTTTTAATTAGAATTTTGCATTTGATAGTAGAAAAAAATTCTCAAGGCCAAAGATTGTATTTGATATTATCAGTCAAGCCTGTACGTCATTTTAATAAGGGCTGGCTGTTATGTATTAACAGTGTAATATTTTGTAAAACACTTATTTGCCCCTTCAAGGTCCATTTGCAGTATTTTTTACCCAGTTACAACATTTGTCAGAAAGTAGAAATTCTCCAAATTTTGCTGTGATAACTTTTGATCTTAGTGGCCGTTAGCTTGTTCTTTCTGGTGTCTCTGTGACCGTGACATTTTAGTCACAACCGTAATAGTTCATTATGACTTGTACTAGTTCATTATGATGTGTATCTCAAGCATCTTTGTCACGATTCTAACAGGTTTTTAGACTTGGCCCAAGTCCAAATGGAAATCCTCTTGTGTATTTGGTGTCACGTACAGCTAAGACCAGTGATCCTGTTGGTCCCTGTGATATGTCCAAAGTGTTTTTTTTGTTTGTTTGTTTTTTTTTTGCCTTATATTAATGGTTATGTAATACTGTATTTGACTCAGACCCATCCCACACCATATTGAAAACTAGTAGGTGCAGGGCATGCGAGTTGTCTTCATGCTTTTTTCTCTAATTTTTATTTGTTCCTCTTAATTTGGATGGCTTTAAAATGTTTACCAGCTGGCATTTAGTATACCCTATGAGAATTTTTTTTTTGTGCGAAGCAAAAATGAATTTGAGACGTCATTATTTCTCATGTTGATTTAAAATAGGTTTTTGTGGTGTTTCACATTGTGTAATCCTTTGGTTTTTAAGTGCTGACTTCAAAAGCAAGATCATGTTTTTATCTTTTCAGTAGCAGCAGCAGCTCCTGTCGATAATATAACAGGCCTGTCCTGTTTTAGCTATATATTTTATATATATATATATATATATATATATCAATGTCCCTTTGCTCTAAATATGCCTTTAAAAAAAATCGTATAGTGACTCTTTGAAGTAAATGCAATTGCAGAACTGGTCCCAAAATGAGTTTGAGGTTTCTGTTGTGTGCCCCCTCCCGCCTCTTTGTGTCAGCTCGTTTCAATGTGCCTCTTGCCACAAAGTTACAGAAGGGCCTCTAAGATTCAAAGAAGTTGGTTGATGTAGGTTCAAATAGTAGCTTGAAGAGAAAACAAGAAGAGTCACTTGGCTGTTTCATTATCAAGAAACCTGAATGTTGGGGTGGGGGCTTTTGATTTCATAACTTCCACTTGTTAGTAAAGCGATTGGTATGAAACATGATTTTCGGGCCCAACTGAGGCCTCGGTTTGTGTGTTTGTTTGCCCAGCGAGATCAGAGGACTCTCGATTCTTGGTGGGTGTGTGTCTGTGTGTGTCCTTTTGTAAACAATCATTTAGATGCGAAACACAGAAATGAAAATCTTGATCTGAGTGTCAATTACAAAGCTATCTGCTAAGAGGAACACAGCGCCATCCCAGCTCTCTAATGCCAAACAGCCAGAGCTCTTCATTGTAAGCTCTTCTTAGTACTACATGTGCTGCCAGGCTCCTATCTGACGTTACCAAGGCAAATGCACTTGTTATGGGGACTGGCACCATTTAAAGTGCTTGATATGTTCATACGTTATGAAAGGTCTTGTACATTGCTTTTGTGCGGTGATGTTTCATGTACAAAGATGATTTAATAATCTAAAGCTTTACCTCATGTCTAAGCACATTTTGTAAAGAACATATATTTTTTTTAAATTAAGGCAATTAAGCAGCTTTAAGACTGGCCAAATAATAAATCTTAGTCTTATAAACTGTGCGATAAAAATGTTGTTATTTAGTTAATATTGTATATTGGTTTTGTATTAAAGTGTCCTGTACTTTATTTTGAAATGTAGTAAAAAGTATAAATATTTACACTGTTTATGTGAATTCATTTGCTTGAAATATTGTATTTCTAGTGTGTTATTGAGCATCAATGCTTTCAGACGTACACTCATAATGCACCAAGATGAAAAACTAGAGTGGGATTAAAAATGTCAGCTTGTTTTCATCGTTTTATTCTACCCCATTGGGCAGATCTTGTGTGTAGAAGTGTGCTTTCACACACACTGGTGTGCCCCCTTTGCCTGTTACTCTTGTAAAAGCAAATGAAATTATGGGAGCAGCTTCCCCTTTCTGTGGTAGGAAGTGAGTGTTTCTCTGCTAACTTCTGGCATACAAAGTTACAGGGAACAACGCGTCTAGCTGCAGCCTCGTAAAAATACACTAATCAGACTAACCCCTTCACGTCACCTGGGTATGTCGTTTTGGTTGTCAAATAAATTATTTTGTTTGTTTGAGTAAGTTTTATTTTGTTTTATCTGGGTACACATATACATTGTAATATAATATTCAATATATATTACTTGAATGTATAAATTAACTTTATTTGAATGGGCTTCTAGGTTTTATTGCCCCACATATTCAGTCACTGTGAGTCAGTTAATACTGAGACAGTACACTTCATGAAAACCATCATTTTGAGCTTTATGAATATGCTATCCTTATAGTTCTCAGTAGCAAGTTAAAGTTTTTAAAAAATAATTAATTTATAATTATTTGTTGGTGTAAAATCATTTTAGTTTGATATTTGTCAGCAATTAGGCCGAAATGTTTTTTTTTTTTTTTAACAAAAAGGCATTGCTTGAATGTCTGTGTGCTGTCAAGATATTCTGTGAAAGGTATTTTTTTCAAAGTGTACCCATATTAGTACAAGTATTTCATTTATATTTTTGTGTGCATTATTAAGGTTTACTTTGTTGTGTATATACTTTGGTTTAGATATTCTTTGTATTTCTAATGGACACACATGTTGTGTACTTAATGTAATATATTTATATGTGTGTGTGTGTGTGTGTGCGTGTGTGTATATATACTACCACAGATTTTGTCATTTTTAGAAAACCTACTTATTTTCACAGCCTTGATGGTGTTCTGATGTTATTTGTTGGGGATGGGTTTCTTTTCTTACACACACACACACACACACAGAGTCACAAACAATGACACATAAGAATTTATCTTCAAACACGATTATGCTGCATTCATTTAAATATTTCATATAATATATAAGCCCATAAATACACCAGTCCAGTAAAAAAAAATACACTGCATACTATACAGATTGTGTACTTTGTATTTTTACCTGTAATTATATGTTAAGGAACATAAGAGCCAAAAATTTGAGCTTCATAATTATCCCTTTATTTTTGTTTTTTCCAGGAAAGGAATGTAGAGCACACGGCATGACACTGAGCTGTGACAAAGTCAAGTAACTGTAAGTACACCACCGACTGAAGTTTTATATATATTATTGGTTGTAAGAATCCAGTGTAAGAAACATGCTGATTTCTGAGAAGTATAAAAGAAAATATATTTAAAAAAAAACTCAGTTGTTTATGTCCTCATGGAGTACCTAACAAAGAAAAAACAACAATAAAGTGAAAGGCATACAGACAGAACAAACAACACAAGTAAATATTATAATGTGGGAGGTTACAGGCTTTTGTCAGGGAACACTTTTATTCCCCCCCCCCCCCCCCCCCCCCCCCCCCAAAAGTCCATGGGATTCTTTTCATAACCTGTAATTTTAGCCTTATAGACAGCAGATGCTTCATTGTCCTCTTGCTTGTTACACCAAAAGTTATTCTTTTTTTTTTTTCTTCAGCGTGGGCTCACCTGGTACAAAAGCACACGAGTGTATATTGAATGGAACAGAAACCTGGGGGGGGGGTTACAAAAACAACTAACATCAGAAACTGAACATGATAAATATTGCAAGTTAGTCATGCATGAAATTATTGTATTATCATTAGCCCAGTTATTTTGCACTTTACACACAAGACGTGTAATTTTTTTTTTTACACGTGTCAAATATAGTTTTGGACAAAACGTAATGAAACTTGTTCAGCTTACTCATATGGTTCTTTAAAAAATGCACGTCTTGACTGTTATGAATAACATCTATGAATCAACTTGCAAATCTTATATTGAATATGAAAATGATTTCAGAAAAAACTCGATTGAAGTTATATTCATTTGTCAAATCTCCCTAAATAAAGCTTTGGATAGTAAACTTTTTAAATCTTGGTGCACACTTACCTGGTAATGGTGATTTGATCAGTGCGAGGCAGGCAGGTTGTGTAAGAACTGTGTGAATATCATGTTTTTCTCAGTACAGACACCTTATTACCACAACTGACCAGAGACTTAAGAGTATGCAATAGTATGCAAACAGATTTTGTGCCGGGTTCTGCTCCAGATAAATCCATTCATCACCGTAGAATAGACATGTGCTGTTAAAATTAGAAGAAAGTTAAAAAACAATACTTTTGATCATATGAGTGTGAGGAGCAGGAATGTTAGATTTATACAACATTTCTGAAACTAAAAGTTTGATATCTTTAAAAACACATTCTGATTTCATCTACGCATTTATCAAACCCTGCTTTTCACAATCTTACACTTTTAGATGTGGAAAACAATGCATTTGACCTTGAACTTTTTAGGTTCCCATTTAAAACAAAAGAGAAATCTCTACTCGACACCTAAAACGATTTAAAATAGGTTACACTTGCACACTTTTCCCATGCACGATTATCTCAATGGCCACCTATGCCCTGCTGCATGTGCACTGCAAAAACCAAAGATGAGAAATAACAGCCCACAAAGCTCAATGAAGTCTCAACATTTTATTCCTGCCTTTGTTTTTAGCTTCTAATGTTCTGAGCAAGCATGAATCTTTTTGACATCATGTTGACGCTTATTACTCATTATATTTTTGTTGGTCCTGTGTTTTCAGATTGCGAAACGAGGACCGTGTATGTGCGGCTGTGTGGGCGCGCGCCTCGCGTGAGTGCGTGTGCGCGCGCTCTGTGCGGGGCCTGTCGGTACTGTAGCAGCACAGAATGGTTTGTGAGTTATAACGGGGGTGCAGGCCGTACTGTGCTGCGGCAAGAACGACAGGACAGACGCACACTTAGACTCAAACGGGTGAAAAGGACAGAAGAAAGGTGAAGTAGACAAAAACAACAGCAATACTACGTGTACCCGCGAGTCTCCTGAACTTGGCCGTGTGACTGCTGGCTGCCTGGCTGTAGCAGCACGTAAATATTGGAGTCAAAGCACTAGCGAATCCTCCAGTATTGACCGTGCTGCTGGAGTTAGGCGGGCCGTTTACCGTCTGCGCTTCGGGATCCCTCAGAACAAGAAGACTAACGACTGACTAATAACATACTGTGTCTTTCTTTTCATTTTAATGCTTTTATTCTCTAGGGAAGCGATGGCATGAAATTTGATAAAACATCAAACAAGCTGTATAATTGTTCATGCAATTTAATCCTAAATGGGTCAGATGCTCCTGTAAAAGTGATTTGCTGATCATTTATGTACATGGAAAAATGCAATGAGAGGAAAATACAATTAAAAGCATTAAAATCACAATTGCATCAAGCCTGATTAATTGCGCTGAGGCGCGCCAATTGTGCAGTTTCTCGACATCTACCGCATTTTGACAATGAGAATTTTTAACACACGATATCTGGACTATGATGAGCAGCTCGTGATGGCTGTTCTGGACTAAGCACATTGTTGAAAACAGTTAAAATGATGTATTATACAGGGTTAAGCATCATCACGTCTGGAAATGTACCTTCCATCTTTATTTTCACATTTTGAATAACGCAGCATCGCCATCTTCTGGGAACTTGAAATGGCTTGAAGTTTTCGGGTCGCCCCTGTTTTAGAGAAGGGGTACTGAGAGCATCACAAGGTCGATTATCTTGTTTTTTCGGCACTTTTCGCGGTTTCGTGTTTCTTTCCCTGTGTGAGGCTCGTTAATATAAAGCAAATTCACTCCTTCTCTCCGTCGAAACACTTGCTTTTCTCCTCAGGAAAAAAAAATCGTGTCCAAAGTCAGGCCAAGATTAAGAAAAGTTTCCGTTTATCTGCATCAATTGTACAAAAGTCTGTCACGTAAGCAAATGAAAGATGGCAATGCCTAGTGAGAAATGCTAATGTAAACTTTTGAGGGCACTTCAACTCGAAACAAAGTTGACCTAGTTGCCTTAAGGTACGACTGGACAAAAGTCGCGGAGACGCGCCTGCCCTGAATACATTTTAGCCCAAATTTAATGAACTTCATTCAGAAGTGAGTTAAGAACACTGTAAACCTGACTTTAAATGGCGGAGCTCCGTCATCCATCTCAAATATGGACTTTTTGGGTTTTCTTTCCTCCAGGTAAGTTTCTTAAAAAGAAACGGACTATGTTGGACGACGAAGCTGACGTTTTTGACCACAGTCGCTCCTGCTCAATAACAATAATAATAATAATAACAAAACGTTTCCATGACAATAACTGTGTTTGATCCCAGCATCATAATGACTAAAAAAAAAAAAGAGCAGACAAACCCATTTTCCCTGGATATGAGCGACTGACCATCAACTCATTTAAAATGGTCTGTGTCTGAATATCTGGTAGACACTTTGTGAGTAGAAACGTAGAAAGTTTAAACAGATCTAGTACTAGTATGTATCTACTTACACTACACGGGTTATGTATGATGGTCCGTGTATTAAATATAATCACAACTATTTTCGTTCATTAAAAATCAATGGAAATGACCTTAAGCGAAAATCTGTACAAGAAAAAAAAAAGTTACTTGAGAGGAGCTGCACCCTAAACCTAACTGATAAACACATAAAGCCCTTCTAAACGCGTTACTGTCACTTATGGTTATGTAACCAATATTTATAACACCGAAAAATTAGAGGATGAAGGTTTAAATGTGATGTCTTCACGAATCGAAATGGATTCGAGAGTCGAAACGAGATGCTCCCATTGTACAGATTACGAATACTATTGTACATCAATAAAACAATAAAAAGTCACATGAATTGTCGAACGGCACGCTTCACAGACATATGCGAACCGATTAAAAATGAGGGAAAATAGGGCATAAACAACGTCACTTTCTTCAGCTCTTACGTCACTCCTTCTCGTGTCACTGAGGTTATTCTCTCCCTAGGCTGAACTAGAGCTCGAATACTGTACTTCACAATTTCTGAAGCGGAAATTCATAGTACACCCAAAAGGGGCTGCACAACTTTTTCTTTCTGTCTGAATAGGCTATTTTTGGCAGGTAAGGCGAGATCCAACCCGGTGATTTCCACAGAAACCTCATTTAGAGTGTCACAGCAGGTTTATGGTGAAATCTGATTGGGCAGTTCTGAAAATAACGGTTTTGTTGTCATTCAAAAAACCCGAAGGCGCTCGCGGTCAACGTCTCGTTGCTGTTTCTAACTACTTTATGCCATAATGTTTATGCGACCTCGCTATAACATTACCTCATGTGTCATCACCTGCACCTCAAAATTCACAACATGTCGATTCCGCTAAAGTTATAAGAAGTCTATGGCGACAAAAAAGTATTGAATTAAAACGTTCCCTCGTTATTACAAGACGGTATTTATGTATGAATTATTAAACTATCGTAAGATTAATCAGAAATTATTTAAATAATAAAAAAAAAGGTCGTCCGACCTTATATCATGGAGACCATGATATAAAATATTGTGACTACTTTACCTTTGTTGGTCCATTTACCTCGAAATCTGCTTAGTCACCCCAAAGGACAAGATGTTAGGCAAAATAATTAGTTTCTACATTAATGCAATAATCCCATGAAAAGTAGGGATGTTGGGTTAAACAGTTCCACCGCATAACTGCGAACACATCACGCGCTCTTTTATTGGATAGAAACCGCGCGCGCCAGTTACCAGGGCACTCTGCAAACGCAATCATGGCGCTTGTTGCTGTGCAGATTTCAACACTAGCGAACTTCCAAAAACAACAAACAAAAGTTAATATCAAAGTTACGTATTACACAAGTAACAAGCAAACTTTTTTCTTCAAAATCTTGAATTGAACCTGTCTTGTATGTCAGACGAGCAAAAACATGAACACAAGTAAATATATATTTTCGTTTTTTAAAGAAGTTAGTCAGATATAGATACCCCCTTACTTTCGAGCGGTAAGGTTGTTGCTATGCAAAGCTTCACAGCTGTAACTGAGCGGCAGAGAGCAGGTTAAAAGATTTTAAGGTCACATCGATCCCGATCCTTCATATTTGCTCTCCGTCTCGCGCACACACATAAACTGGCTCACATAACGCCAGAAAGTCAAACCAGGTGTCTGTTGTGTATCAAATTTCATTCCTATCACCTATATGGTCTGGAAGTTGACAAATTACAGCAAACATGTTGTCTCCCAAAGGAAACGATGTCAAAATTACTTAATGATTATATTTCGTTCCGGGTTCCAGTCATATATGGATTTAGATTTGCCAATAAAGTTATATTCATACAGAAATGAAAAGGCTATCGTCATTTAGAAAGACGTTCCTTCACTCAAAAGTGAATTCGTTCTCATAGTACGAAAGTGATGCAATGAAAGTGAATGGTGTCAGCACTAACATTCTGCCCAACAACTCGATCTGTGCTCCACGGAAGAAAGAAAGTCATACGGGTTTGTCACAATATGAGGGTGAGTAAATGATGACAGGATTTTTTTGGCTGAGTTATCTCCTGAATAGTTGGTCCGTCGGTTGGTCACTAGAGGTCGCCGTTGAGCTATCCTGAAAATAATATTTAATCGTAAGGAAAAAAAAAACTTCCTCTTTACACGTCATATCCTGTTAGCTTAGCATCTAGGGAGAATAAAAATGACCTCCGTTGATTTGTAGCACAACCCCGTACAACAATTATATACAGCATTACTACATTATTTAACTAAGGGTATTGTTGTGAGAGAAATACCATCATGGCGGCTTTATTTTCATGCTGTTTGGGCTGTTGCGGAGAGAATAACAGTGGCCACGTAACACTGAAGGAAATGCCCACGGTTCAGCTGGACACTCATCACATGGGTGAGGGATGCGATTTGACTTTTCAGACATTATATAGACGGAAAACAGTCACACAGTATGACACTCGAGGCTGATCTCTGAGTTTTGGCATCTGTAATGACAACATGCATGTAGATAGTAATGCATTTTGTTCTATGTCCTGCAATTAATAAAGTCTCTGAATATAGATTATTCTTATGATATTTCAGGTACTGATGTTGTCATTGTAAAGAGTGGAAGACGTATATGTGGAACTGGTGGGTGCATTGCAAACGCCCCTCTCCATCAAAACAAAAGCTACTTTGAATTCAAGATTCAGTCTACAGGTAAAACATGTGTGCAAGCGTTTACTGTATGCTAGACAAATCAATTGTCAATCGTTCATCTTAGTCATTAGGTGTGACTGCAGTGAACTTTGCCCCTTGCAGGTGTGTGGGGAGTAGGAGTGGCAACTAAGAAAGCAAATCTAAACCAGATCCCTATGGGTAGAGACCCACACAGCCTTGTGCTCAGGCATGATGGCACTGTGTACCACAACAATGAAGAAAAGAACAGATTACCTGCTAACAGCTTACCACAGGAAGGAGATATTGTGGTGAGTCTTAGAGGCAGCAATGCTCATGTCAAGTTAATAGGGGATTTGTTGTTAGTAAATAAATCTTCCATTCTGGACTGTGATTTAATTTGGGATTTGCTGACTATAAGTGAAAGTGAAAAAGTGAAAGTCGTGACGTGTTGTCAAGTATGGGGACCCATACTCGAAATTTGTGCTCTGCATTTAACCCATCCCAAGTGCACACACACACACACAGCAGTGAGTAGTGAACACACACACACAGTGAACACACACCCGGAGCAGTGGGCAGCTATTGCGACAGTGCCCGGGGAGCAATTAGGGGCTAGGTTCCTTGCTCAAGGGCACCTTAGTCGTGGTATCAAAGGTGGAGAGAGTGTTGTTTATTCCCCACCTTCAATTCCTGCCGGCGTGGGAATCGAACCGGCAACCTTCACGTTACAAGCCCAACTCCTTCACCATTAGGCCACGACTACTATAATAAGGGTTCTTAACTATACTGTTACAGGCTCATTAAATGTTGTGAACTTTATTTTGGTGTATCAGCAGCAATAGAAATTCTTGAAAGATTAGTTCACTCCCGAATTTACTCACCCACATGTCATCCAAAATCTTCATGTCTTTCTTTTAGTCGAAAATAAATTAAAGTTTTTGAGGAAAACATATAGGACTTCATTGGGGACCAACGGGTTGAAGGTCCGACTTGCAGTTTCAGTGGAGCTTCAAAGGGCTCTACATGATCCCAGACGAGGAATAAGGGTCACGATCAGTTCTCAAAAAAAAATCATATACTTTTTAACCACAAATACTCATCTTGCACTAGCTCTGCGATGCACCCCGCATTACGTAATCATTTCGGAAAGGCCACGCGTGACGTAAACGGAAGTACCGATCCAGTGTCTACAAAGCGAACGTGCAAAGACTAAGTCAAACCATCTTTACAAAAAAAGGAAAAACAATGATGTTGTACGATTTTTTTGAAGTTGGAAGAGAAAATTAGATTTTTTTTCGCCCTACCACTGTACTTCCGCCTACGTCACGGGTGACCTTTCCAACGTGATTACATAATGCATGGTGCAAGACAAGCATTTGGGTTTAAAAAGTATGTAAATTTTTATTTATTTACTTTTTTTAGAAAATGACCAATCGTTTCGCTAGACGAGTCTCTTATTACTCGTCATATAGAGCCCTTTGAAGCTGCACTGTAACGGCAAGTTGGACCTTCCACCCATTGGACCCCAATGAAGTGCACTATATGTTTTCCTCAATTTGTTTTCTACTAAAAAAAGAAAGATATGAAAATCTTGGATGATATTGTGGGCAGTAAATTATCAGAAATTTGAATTCTGAAGTGAACTAATTCTTTTAAGGTGTTTGCTTAACAAGTGGATAACTGGGACTCCAGAGGTAGTCAAGAACATTAAACATTAAGCTGGAAAAACAGGAACTAATCACCTACTTACTAATCCCCTTTTATAGTCTTGTTGTGTTTCTAGTCGTGGAAACTGTTTTAACAAAAACTTTCAGGGAAAACGCTTTTTATAAAAAGACTGAAAAATAGCTTTTTACTTCTGGCTAATGAATTTAGGCTTCAAAATTCATCAAAGTTGTGTTGTTCATGATGAACAAAATATGTAAGAATCCTAAACTTTAGTCACAGAGTATATTTTCTACAGTAATCCAAAAGCCAAAAAAAAAAAACAATTGGGGAACTAGGGACTAACTTCCTGCATAACACATAACTTCCATTCATGTGCTGATGGTTTGTTTTGTGTGCAATAACTTTATGCATCGAATTTGTTTGTGTGGGTGTAGGGCGTTACATATGACCACGTGGAGCTGAATTTGTATCTAAACGGAAAGAACATGAACTGTCCAGCATCAGGCATTAGAGGAACCGTTTATCCTGTAGTTTATGGTGAGTATTTTGCATTATATCAATGCTAACATCTTGGGTTGCCAGTGTAGTTGTAAGACATGACTTACTCTGTTACTCACGTTACAGAATTGCAGCTGTTGGTTTTGTGTATATACATTGAAAGGGTTATAAAGAGTTCAAATAGACAATTCTTTTTCCCAGTTATCAGCCTTTTGGTAATTCTTAAGCAATGCAATATATTTTTAAGTATATTTTTTAGTTATAACAGATAATGTTATTTTTTGTAAATAACTCCTCTAAACATGTATGCCTTTGTTTTGTTTCTCACAGTGGACGATAGTGCAATATTGGACTGTCAGTTTAGTGACTTCTACCATACTCCTCCACAAGGCTACCAGAAGATTCTTTTCGAGCAACAGATCTTCTAAAGTTCATGACGTGTTGTATATACATATACTAAAGATATGTATTCCACAGCCGGGAGCTGGAGTGCTATGGTTATGAATGATTTCTAAATATTGTGTGGCTCATTTGAACTCATGTCATCTGTGATTTTGACTCGTGTAAATCTGGCACACATCTGGCCATTTCTACTCCGTTTAAAAAGTCCTCCTATGTTTTACAGCTGATATCAAGCAATATCAACTACATTCTTTTCTGTGCACTGATCTCAAAATGTTTTATTCAGAACATACATCTTTAATTTGCACTTTGTCAAACACTGTACATTTACTGACGAATTAACAGAACGCTATTGAGAGCATATGGATTTTTGCTTTATGGCTGGTTTGAATACAGTCACAAATTAAAGATGACAATCAAAGCTTTATACTTTATACATTTCAAGAGAACAAAGTTTTGCTGACTCAAAATACTGTCAAATCTCTTTTTTCATATTATTAGTGTCTGATGGTTGATCTGCAGCCCACACACCATATACATAATGATTTTGAGCTCTTCAAAAAATATACATTTAGAATTCAAGGAGTTTGTTTTGTGTTCTTCCATGAGATGTTGCTTTTGATATACATTGTCTTATATCATTATTAAAGTTTGTGCACAGCATTTAGTGACTAATATATTAAGAAAATTTGGTAGAGGATAAGAAGTGTAAAGTTTATTTACCTTAAATATTTAACACTTTTTTTTTTTTTTTTACCTAGGGTCAAATGATATCTGATTGTTTGTGCTCATTAATTATGGTTTGCTGTAATTAATTACAAAATTGTCTCATTAAGTGAACGACTATTGAATACGATGTTATTTTTCTGTTATGTTCAAATCTGACAGGTCTTATTTGTGTCTTGAAGTAATAAAGGTTTGTTTTTGTCACGTTGTGTTGTATAAACCTTAATATAAGACTTAAATGTTCATGTTTATTATTAAAATGTAAATTTCTACTGAACTTGGCTTGTCTACAGTACTGTGCGGTGACGCATCTTTACGTACGTTCTTGGCGGGCGTACGCATGCGGCTCGTGAGCGAACTTGCGCAATCGCCAGTCTACGCACAATGACGCAAATCTACTGTACGGGTCCAATGAAACATCGCCTTAACTCCAGTAATTCTGCACTGTCGAATCAAAGCTTATTTTTCCATTAACCCCTTAATGACGTGGCGTAAAAAGGTAGTGGGCATCTATGAGACCTGTTTTTTGTTAAAAAAAATAAAATAAAAAATACTTTACCAGACAGGACCCTGTGTCCCATCTTCTCCGCATCACTCCTGTTCTACGTAAATACACCGTCATCTACGTAGGTCCAACTCATTTCCGCGATTCGGATCTTTCCCACAATGAACCAGTTAAAAGAATATCAATTGATAACAATTATGTGTATATATATATATATATATATATATATATATATATATATATATATATATATATATATGAATATGAACCTATGATTTACAATATAATATTATAAATATATATTTATTATATAAACAATTAACTCGACAGATTTTAACTTGCAGGAAATTATATTAGTAGCCTAACGTTTCCGGGGGGGAATTTTCTTAATCAGAAAATTAAGTTGCGGATTTGAGAACTGCTAATTTCGTGAACCAGTTCATTTAAAAAAAAAAAAAAAAAAAAGATTCATTCAAATGAATGATTCATTCGCGATTCGGACATCGATACACCCCCGCCCTCCTCTTCCTCCCTGAGCGGAGCTCCGCACGTCGGTCGGGACTACAGACACACACATACACACAGAGCCATGGCCGAAAACGCCGGCTTGGAAAACCATCGCATCAAGAGCTTTAAAAACAAGGGGCGAGATGTGGAGGTATGTCCGCCAGAGACCTTACACTCTGGCCTTTTTTCCCCCAGTTCGTTTTCCTTCTCCTGAGTCTCTGTGGTTCTGGTTTTATGGTGTGGGATCGTAACGGGTGTTTGTGGACCCACAGCAAGAGCATCATGCGGAGCGGGCGCGGCCTACATAGAGGCCTCTTTAAACACATTTCCCTTCAATATTCCCAAGTTAATCGCGGCTTATACACGGACTCGAGCTGTTATAGCGCCTTGTTTAGTCGTGTAATATTAAGACGGGGTTGTTTATTAGGTCGGTTTGGTGGCTTACATGATAATTTTTCATTTTAAATCGCGCTGGGCCAGAAACATGCAGATTTATCGTATTAGCATGTGTGCTAACTAGTTAGCAAGCGGCAGATTAATCGTCTACTAGTCCTTTTAGTCGTGTGTTTTCTCACCCATACTTTTTAACATTCATGAATAGAAGTTAAACTCCCTAAACATGAGCAAATAATCTGAAATATAACTTGCGAAGCAGATATATGCGACAGAGACAGGTGTGTTAATACCGGCTTTAGCAAGCGCTCGAGAACTGAACTAGTGACCAGTCATACCTCAACATCTGACCTCTTTAGTGCTTGTTTGGTCACGCCAGTTCAGCAGCCCTGCTGTAGTTGATCTTAATGTACGTGTTCGTTGATTAGAGTTGAATGTGGTGGTTTAATACAGATGTCATTGTGAAATGTCAGTTGCTTGGCATCTTTTCCTCTTAAATCAGATTGTCCTTTGGTGTGGTAGTTAGCATCAAACTATCACCTGTAGGTATGCCAGAGCTACATAAACCCGATTTTATTACCTTTAATCTGGAGTGAAAGTCTCCAGATGGTAGTGCTCCCAGTGCAGGCTGCATGGAGGCGACCTAGAAATACTAGTAAGATAGGTTTTGCAGCAAATTGATGGATTATATAATACAGCAGTGGAATTTTTCGTTCTTTGCCACAGTTGCCCTTTGGCTTGCACACTAGGGGACTAAATTTATTATGAACTACAATATACAGAGTGTTATGTTTCAGTATTATGCCATGACTTTTAATTAACCCCTCTGTTAAGCTGTCCTAGTGGTGGGTGATGTGATCTTTTTTTTTTTTTAAACCTGTCATTTATAGGCATCATTTATCCATGGCAGTGATGCACATCAATAAATAGCAAATCTCAACTTGCTGATATAGCAAACTTCATTATTGGATGGAAATATGTTTAAAGCACCCAAAAATGAAAATTCTGTAAGACCTTCGTTTATCTTCAGAACACAAATTAAGGTATTTTGATGAAATCTGACTCATCCATAGACTGCAATGTAACCTCCACTTCCAAGGTCCAGAAAGGTACTAAAGACATGGTTAAAATAGTCCAAGCTTAATTTTATGAAGCAACGAGAATGATTTGCGCACAAAAATAATGACTTTATTCAATGGAATCTTCTCTTCCGTCATTCTCCTAAGCTGTTTACGTTCAGCGCTTCCAGAATGCCGACTCATTATTGGCCGACGCTGTTCACGTGAGCACCACAGCGCATGCGAGTGATGCTGACTCAGGAGCCGGCCAATAATCAGTCAGCATTTGGAATAACTTTAGGGTGAGTAATTAATGACAGAATTTTCATTTTTGGCTAAACCAACTCTTTTAACGTTGGATGGTACATCCCGACCCGCATACATACAGTACACTTAAGTAAAGCAATATATACTATATAGCAAATCTCAACTCCTGGATAGTTTATATTGTCCCAAAAATGTTAACTATATAATCTCACAGCTTTCTATGTAATGTTAGATATATACAAGTATATCCAACTTTATCTGTATACATAGAGAACATCCATGTAAAACAAGTTATGCTGTATAGTAAAGCTCAACTGCTTGATAGTTTATATTGTTGCAAAACATAAACCGTATTGTCGCCCAACTCTAATCTGCCAAATACGACAAAAGGCCCGTTCACACCAAAGTTGATAACTGTAATGATAAAGATATAGGCCTAGTTCTAAAAATCCTTCTAAAAGAATAGCAGAATCCACACCACAACTATAACGATAACATTACTGAGAAACGATATCTTTGGAATCACTTCCAGAAAGGTTTTATCCAGCTGATAAATGCTAAAAACAGCTAATCAGAACCCATCCAATTTTAAAGAGCTCGAGCATTTAAAGCGGGAGACGACAAAACTGTGGTGTGTACTTCGAATAAATGAAGCAATATCATCCGGTTTTGTGGTCACTAATATTGTCATCATTATAGTTATCTTTATAGCTATCATTCTTGGTGTGAACAGGCCTTAAGACATGAAGATATTCTGAACATTAACATCATGAGTTTCTGCAAAGCTGATTTGAAACAATGGGTCTTGTGAAAAGCATTATATAAAGTTGATTTGACATCTATAACTAAATACTCTGTTAGAAGAAACATGGCAGTTATCTCATCAAACGTCACGTCTAACCCAGAGGACCGCCATAATGAGTGTTCAAAGTCATTTTCAGAGGTGTAGTAACATTTAAGGTGCTGCTATCACATTTATGATAAACTCATTTACTTGCGTACCCTGTTGGTACTAGACATAATCATCTTTTGCCGTGGGCTCATCCGAGTAACCCCTGAGGCCTCCTTCCAGATTAATAGTGTGAATTGACTGCAACTGACTATAGGCTTCTGCTGGTGTGTGACTCAGCCGTCAGACACACATGGCTTTGGATGAAGCCAGCAAAGCTGTCGCCCTTCTGGAGCTATTCTGGGAATTTGCAAAGTAGATTCAGATTTCTCATCTTGTGTTCCTAGGAGCGAAGGGCTCGTACATGACCCATTTGATGTGGCCAGCAACGGACTGTGGAGCTGTGGGATACTTCGGCTCATTAGCTGCTAGATTTAGCCCTTAACAAGGATGTACTTGTAGCTAACTGAGAGAATGATGAGCGCTTCTGTGTTTTGCATTGCTAAGTGGCTGTGGAAAAAAAAAAAGCTCTCTTGATGCCAACCTCAAAAAAGGGTCAAAAGAGGGACCGAAGAGTTCATGTTAAAATTTGCACATCATATTCAAAGAACATTTGTGATTCGATTATGGGGATCACAAGCTTCTGATTCAATTCTGATCTTAAAGGGGACCTATTATGCCCCTTTTCACAAGATGTAATATAAGTGTCTGGTTTCCCCAGAATTTGTCTATGAAGTTTCAGCTCAAAATACCCCACAGTTCATTTATTATAGCTTATCAAATTTGCCTCTATTCAGGTGTGAGCAATAACATGCCATTTTTGTGTGTGTCCCTTTAAATGCAAATGAGCTGCTGCTCCCGGACACTTTCCAGAAGAGGGCGGAGCTTTAACAGCTCACGCTTCGTTGCTCAATAACAACAAACCTGGAGAATCTCTCGCAGCCAAAATGTTGATCGTCAGGAACAGTGTTCAGCCTTACATTGTTCAAACCGGAGTCAGACACTGATGGAGAGACTCAGGAACAAGTTACAACTCCTAGAACAGTAGTTATTAACCTGGGTTCGATCGAACCCCAGGGGTTCGGTGGAGGTCAAGACACACACCCGACTCATATGATTCATGATGACACGCCCCGCTTTTTCCTATTAAGACGGGTTCGGTGAATGTGCATATAAAACTGGTGGGGTTCAGTACCTCCAACAAGGTTAAGAACCACTGTCCTAGAATGTAACTGGATGTTTCTGGTTAGTGGATGAATTTATGTAGTTGCTGTGGAGTTGATTCAACTCAACGACTAGCATGTGCCGTCATTTGAATCTTTTGTGCAAAACTCGTACGGACGCCCATTATACATAGTCCAACAGGCTAACATTTATGATTGCTGTCAAATGCTGTGAATGGTCTTAATATTTTTTCCAAAATATCGCACAGAAACACTGCTTTTTTAGCCCTCAAGCTTGCCAGGGTCAACTTGCAGGCAATCCAAGCTAACAAGACTGTAAATGGTGTTCCGTGCTCGTCTGTACAGCCAACAACAGAACAGTTAGCATGCCTTGCTCAAGCTTTTGCCATGGCCTTAGAACTGGTACACTATTGTCGCTTGTGAAAACAAAATGACTGCTCCGTGGGTGGAAACGTGCAGATTAAGGGGTGGTAATATTCTAATAGTATCCCCTTCCTATGTCACAAGGGGAACAAAATCTGAGCAGCTCTTTTTTTCACATGATTGTAGAGAAAGGCTTGCCAAAACAAAGTTCCTGGGTTGTCCTTCATGTTTTCTGGGTTGGCAGACGCACAGGGGACCTCATTATATCACTTAAACACGGAAAAAAAAGTCAGATTTTCATGATATGTCCCATTTTAAAGAAGAAAAAAATCTCATCTAATGCTGTAAACTATGCAGGAAGGGAGCCCTATATGTGGGTACGTTTACTATAATTTTAATGGTTTAGATTTACAACAAACTATTATATTCAAATGCTATTTATATTAAAATCTGAGTTGTAAGCAAATATTTAAGTTGCACTTAAGGCAGTTTTTATATTTAATGATTTAATTGTTTCTGCTACAGTTTGTTGTTGAAATATATTTAAACAGTGTCTGTCATAACAGATTTTTTCAAACGTAAATCATACCTCACTAAGTAAATTAAGTAAAAATATATTTAATATATATGGAGATCTACCTACGTGCAGAGTTCAGATTCAACACAACTGTAATTATCAAGTGCTCCTGAAGATCTTAATTAGCTGGTTCAGTTGTTTGATCAGGGTTGGAGCTGTACATTGCAGACATGTAGATCTCCAGGAACAGGATTGGGCTCATATATATGTTATTACCGCAGAATAAAATGAGTATCGTAAGAGACTTTTCTATATTGTGGCATGTAGATTTATAGCACTATTGACACATCAGAGTGATGAAATGCAAGGAGCGGGACGTGCTCAATGTTAAAGCTCGATACGGTGCACGCGCTGACTAATGCACTGAAAGCAGTGTCTTTCAGCATGCGGTCACAAATTCGGTTCTCTTTAATGCCTTATTACTCTCTAATTGTCGAACAGGCCACACTTGCAATTATGTCAATTACAAAATGCCCATTGTGTGGACTATTAAAGTTAACACAGCCCGTTATGTCTCAAGTGAAAGTGAAAATGTGGGTGTAAACCGGATGTTTCAGTATATTGTATTTGTGCTTTAAAAAGGTCTTAAAGTGACAGCAGCCTAATATACCTACCTGTTGCTCTGTGTCATTAATGTGAATCAAACAAAAGGGAAAATAGCTTGCTGCTTTTGACTGAATGAATAACTTTTTTGAGCTTTAATGAAAATAAATTTAATTCATACAGTAAAGACTATGCAATATTTTATTTTACTTTTGATTTACATTTCTGTATTAATTCTAACTACATGTTAAATTAACCTATTGTATCTGAAAAATTAAATGTAATTAAATCAAATTATTTTATTATAACAAATATTATAAATAATTAATATTGTTTTTATAAAATATCAAAATAACTATCGTGATATGTATCGTTATTGTGAAATAGACTTTCTCATATCTTAAATTAAGAATTGTCATATCGCCCACGCTATCATTTAAAAAGAAGAAATATGTTCATTACTGCTTGAGTAGGCAGGCAGAGGCAGGTTCGGAGATCTGTAACGCCACTTCAAAGATTGTCAAAACAACAGTTATTGTTTGAATTTCATTATCAAATTGACAGAATTTGAAAGCTGAGGCTTTTTTTTTTTTAAATCAAATCAAAAAGTAGCAAAGAACTAAGCTTGATTTGCTACAAATTAGGTTTAGTGAAATTTTGTTCACACATTAACAAAAAACAGCATAGGCTAAGAGATTGTTTTTGGTGTTTAAGAATCATTATGGAGATAATTAAAATTTAGAAATGAAAGAGTCAACCCAGCCCTACAACCATGAGTTTTGGCAAAAAAAACGTGCTGGTTAATTTTACATTTACACATTTTGCCAATTTACGACTGCATTTTGTTTTCCCTAGGAATTGAACCTGTGACCTTTGTGTTGCATGCAACATGGTTTAAAAATGAGTCAAGCCTAATGTTTGTGGCTATTTTACAGTCAGCCTATTTATTGGTATGTCGTGGACCTAACAGGAGTGAGACAGCATGTCCTCAGACCATGCTGGCAACCAGACAAGCATGCACACATACTGTGTCATTATGCTGGTCTCAAGAGTGTCAAGCTGTCATGTCAACGGCGAAGCATCGGTCCGCTGACTCCTGGAGTGCTTCCTCTCGGCACTGCCCCTCTGTCATTCTGCTGTGACTCATACATACCGCATACGTCGCTAAAATATTGTCCATGTTGCGAATTCAGGAATCCGCGTTGTGCTCAGAATTTTTTGTTTTTATTTGCATTCTTGAAGTAGGCGGGGCTGTTGCCTAGTGTTAGTTCAACATTAAGCCATGGTGCTTTTGCAGATGAAACCAGTTCAAATGTGGCATTAAAAATAAAGATTTAGACGTCATGTTGCATAGATTGAATTCTAACCGGCTCCATTTTGCAGGATTTTATCATGAGGTTTTATTTGTTTATGAACATGAATTGATAAGTATACATGTGTAATGCACTGTAATTCACTTTGAATACGTGTCTGCCAAATGCATAACCTATAAAAATGCATAATTTGAGCTTTTGCTCTGAGTATTCAGTGATGAATATATTTAATCATTTGTTCAGGAGTAAATGCTGTTATTTTATAATTTTCTGTTTCCATTTCTTGTTTGTCAGTTTTGCTTTTACATCCTCCCTTCATGACTTTTGGATTGCATAAGACACCGTGTGGGTTTGCTGTAACATGAACTAGGATGCCCAGTCACAAGATCAAATCCGATCCGTCCCACCACACAGCACGAGAAGTCTTTGCATCGTTGGCTGCTGATGTTTTTCTTTTTCCTCCTAGATGCCATTGAAGTTGTGTATATATAAAAAAAAAACTAGGGTAGTTTACCTGTTCATCTTGCCAGAATGAAATGCAAATTCTTCCTATATATTTTTGTAAATGCATGTTGTCGATCTTACTGTGAACAATCATTTAGTCCGCTTATGAAATCTCACGTTCATCTGCATCTACTTTTGAATCCGACACACTATCAAAATCCAATCAACAGTCCCTGGCCTGCATTTTTTCTTTTGACATTCTGATGTACATCACGATATGGTAGAAAAGATTTATCTTCCATTCCATTTCATTGTGACTTCAATGGTTTTTGCTGTTCTGTCAGGTGCAGATGTGCGTTCTGTTGGGTTTTGTGGTACAATTCTAATAGAATGCCAACAAAATGTGATCGTTTAAACGGAGAACTGAGTGACAGCTGGGTTCTGCCGTCTCCATGGTTACCACGGTTGGTTGCCTCTTTGTTCTGTTGGAGTGGCAAGACTTTGGTTGGCAATAATGTAGCATGTTGTTTGCATCATTACAGCCCATTAGAGGGCATCACCGTGGCAGTGTGTGAAGCAATCACTTGTAGAGTTGAACAAGTAGCTAAACCAAAGTATTAATCAAAAAGCAACCACCCACAATGCTCTGGCAACACAAAAGCACCTTTTCTTCATAACTTAAACTCTAGTTATCTTAGAATTTCTTTGTCACTGTTTATCCCTCAGATATGTTACATTGTGCTTGACCAACCTATTTCTCTTGTTCTTTTTCCAGACGATGCGAAGACATCGCAATGAAGTGACGGTAGAACTGAGAAAGGTAAGTTCGCAATTAAGGGTCTGTGATTGTTTCGGATGTATTTGCATAGTCACTGATATCTACAAGTTTCCTCTGGATGGAAGTATTAAAGCTACAGTGTCGCGGAACATTCTGATGCAACACATGTGACTCATCAGAGAATGATGGTTGAAATTAACCAGACTTACTGATTCTCATCCTCTTTAGTTTTGTGTTTTTTTTTCATTCATTTCTAAATAACTATGTGCAGCCCCATCAACAACATTAAGCTGTTTATTGTGGTGATTCAGTGAGCACTTGAGGTTTGTATTTAGTGCTGAATGCAAGAGCTCCAAGTAGTTCCTCAGTCTCATTTAGAGCTGGGTGATGAAGATAAAACATATCTTCACAAGCAGTATTTATACATTTGCTCTGAAATTTGACTTTTTTTATTGCGCTTGTTAACTTTTAGTGGCTGACTCAGCATTTTGAAATGATTCACAATAATAAGGTGCGCTATTTTGCTACTGATAAATGAGAGATGGCACGTGAAATTACAATAAATATGCTGTGAATGGTCCGTGTGTGTATATATATATATATATTGCCCAGTCCTAATGTCATTGTTAGATGTCACATGCAGTCCTACTAACTGACCCACCATGTGACAACTTTTTGATGTCACTCAAAGAATTAAAAGGGGCTTTTTCACTGAGTAGTTATAGGCACATAGTTCTAAGAACTAGCCACCAGGGCGGTCCCCTGAAATCTAAATCTTCCCCTAGTGTCATTTTCCAAAGTCGATTTCAATACGTATTGATACTGAAACGTTCCATCCAATACTCCTATTATGCAGCATTGATACTCCCATACCAGCTCAGCTGTGCATTCTCCCTCTCTCTTCTCGATGACTGTGCATTGACACACACCCGCCTCCTGTCACGAAGTCGTCTCATTCGGTCCGTTTGTAATAGTGCTTGTACTGCGAATAATTTTACTAATTCCCGCAAGATTTGCGCTCACACCAAAAGTGGCGTGCACATATAGCCTCCTCTAAAACGGCTCATGAGTACCAAATTTAGTTGTTTTTTGTGGTTTGATACGCTTGAACGGTAAAAATAAACGCAAAATTATGTCTATTTCATTTTCAGTTTTGGAATATAAATAGTTGAGAAATAAACGCATGTTGAGTAAAAATCATATATTGAATCTGTATATAAGCTTTCAAAGTGACCGCAACCTAATGAACCTGTATGTCATGTTAATCAGAGAACAAAAGGCAAAGAGAAAGACTAAAGCTGTGTTTTTCATTGATTCCTTTAATCTGTTGTATTTTATTGTGCTACATTTTTTTGTAAATTTAGTAGTGTTTCAAATAAAGCCTCCCTGCGCTGTATAAGCTATTGCAACAAAATGATATGAGATGATGATTATGATAATAAACATATGGCAGTTTCCCTCATGGTATTGAACAAAGTTAGAAATTCCAGTATTGTGACAACACTAGTGTTTCATGATAACAGAGATAGAATGTAGACGTATAAGCAATGCGATTTGAAATCATTTTTGGCTGCACAGCAGCCCCCAAAGAAAATAGTGTCATTGTGCAGCTTAATCGACATATTTGTATTGATTCATTCCGTTGCAAAGATCAAGTTATTAGTCTAGTTAATATATGTATATCAACACTGGAGAAAACAGCGATGTAATCGTCCAACTCAGCTCAGTTCGCATACAACAGCGCCAATGCAGGCACACCAAAAACACTGCTGAATATCAAGCAAGTAAGTGCGCTAATACTTTAGATTCCACACGCCACACAAACATTTGAATATCCACCTAATAACAGTACAAATTTATTTGTGTTAACATTAGAGCAAGTAGCCATGTAAAGTTGTTACTACTTAAATGTGTTAAATAAGTCGTAGATGAAATCTACAACAACTTGCAGTACTGCATAATATCGAGGCTGAGAAAATAACACAATGCCACAGGTAAATGCTGTCTATGTTTTCCATTTTCGTGGAGTAAGTAATGGTGGGTGCCGCTGTTTCTTATGCGACGCGTTCTGACCAAACTTTTTACATAATGGATCGGATACCAGCAACCGAAGGATCCTGCTGCTGTGTCAGACACAGCACCAATAAGTCTTAGAGAGCCACGATTTCACATACTTTAGATATTCACTCTTCTTCCTAGTTATTCGTGTCAGTTTTGTGGGGGTTTTATTCTTTCTTTCTTTCTTTTTTCTTTTCAATTTAGCACAAAAACATGACTAATGTTATAAGTAGTCCTTGCATGTCTTATTGAAGCCTTCACATGGCTTTGTTCTCTCGGCTGGTGAGCTGTTTCTGTTGGAAATCTGGTTTGCACTTGCAGTATTTGGGTCACGCCATCCATGGTCACGGGGCTCCTGGTTGGCTGCACCCCAAGAAGAAGGTTTGTCATGAGGGGCTTCCCTTGTCACACACATCTCCCCTCCTCCCTCCCTTCCTTTTGGCACTGAACTCAGAACCTCGCTAGAACTGTTTTTTTTTTTTTTAGATTTTTCATCTAATAAAAAATTGTAACAGATCCCTACTTGATAAAGTAGCATGCCATCACCAGAAGCGAAGCTGCCTGCGGCCTCTGACAAAGTCCATTAGGACACATGGCTACCATGCTTTGTGTTACAGTCTGAGTGGGTAGAAATCCCCTGTTGTTGATCTGGTAGGCCAGAGTTGATGTGGCGCAGCAGTTTAGTCCCACAGCCTTGATGTTGATTCATTTGGTGCTGGATTGGGTGACGCAGCATGTCCTGTCCATATTAGGCGGTTATACTGTCAGCCCAGAGGAATCGGACAGAATGCTGCTGCTCTCTGTATGTGTTTGCGTGTGAGACATTCCTCTTTGCATTCCTGTTTGCTCTAACATTAGCGTCACAGACTGCTCACCCTCACATTATTTTCTCACGCAGCCTAGAACCAGAAGGGACTTTCTGTGCCATTTTGTCAGTTATCATAATTTTTTTTTTTTTCAAGGGTTTGTTTTTTTCAAAAATTATATTAGTCAGTTAGTCGCAGGAAGAAACTGTACTATACTGTATGTCGGGCAGGTAATCCAAATGTTCACCCATCATCCATCAACCTCGTATGACTTATTTAAAACATTTAAGTAGTAACAACTTTACATGGCTACTTGCTCTAATGTTAACACAAATAAATTTGCACCATTATTAGGTGGATATTCAAATGTTTGTGTGGCGTGTGGAATCTAAAGTATTAGCGCACTTACTTGCTTGATATTCAGCAGTGTTTTTGGTGTGCCTGCATTGGCGCTGTTGTATGCGAATTGAGCTGAGTTGGACGATTACGTCGCTGTTTTCTCCAGTGCTGATGTACATATATTAACTAGACTAATAACTTGATCTGTGCAACGGAATGAATCAATACAAATATATTGATGAAGCTGCACAATGACACTACTTTCTTTGGGAGCTGCTGTGCAGCCAAAAATTATTTGCACATAATTACCGTAAAGGTGCTTTGCCACAATTTGCATTGTAAAAAGCACCACATAAGTAAAGGTGACTTGGCTTGACTTACTGCATGACATGGAGGCGTCGGTGCGAACACTGGCATTTTTTTCCTGCTAACAGAGGGAACAACTTAAAATACTGTCCTTTTTTGTCATACAGATAAGAGTAATACATCATTCGAAACTGGTTCAACCTTAATGCTATGAAGCGACGAGAATACTTTTTTGACCAAAAACAAAAAATAATGACTTAATTCAACAACTTTTCCTCTTCCCTCTTATTCCTCTACACAGAAATGTCAAATTAAATTTTTGGGTGAACTAGCCCTTTAATATAACAACTTACTTGGTGTTCCAATTTGCCATGCCTATTCATGTTGCAGGAATGAAGATTAAGTACTCCAGATGTTTGCTAAATGTTATAACAACTAGCAAAATGTGGAAAAGTCTGTCAAAAAATATTTGTCTGGCTGTGTGTAGCACCTTCCGCTCTGCAGTTCCTTCTGATGTATCCCACTGTTAGAAACAAGCAGCTGATGTTTATAATTAACAAAATATAATTTAAGTCATTTTACTCTGAACTCTTAGTTTGGGCAGCACATTGAAGCAGAGCATTGTTGTATTAAAGGAACAGCGTAAAAAAAACCAACAGCCATTTGATTTTTAAGAGAAAATTCATGATATAACCTGTAAAGTGATGGTTTATTAAAAATAAATACACCTTACTGTGTATTCTATGATATTCCTCAAATGTATTTGAGTCTGTAAATTCACAGATTAGTCAGTATTTGTTTTGGACTGTGTGATCTCATGATGCATTTATTAAGTGCAAGTATTCACAGAGGACCTGATATTTATTTATTTATTAATTTGATTTCTCAATCCGTACAGAACAAAAGAGACGAGCATCTCCTGAAGAAACGAAATGTTCCACAGGAAGAGAGTCTGGAAGATTCTGATGTGGACTCTGACTTCAAAGGGGTAAGGGGCTTTCTTCTCATTTCATTTCCCTCCATATCTTCCAATTTCTTTTACATAGTTTGTCTAAATTTTTCTCTTTTCTCCTCAGCAAAATGTAACATTAGATGCCATCTTACAGGTAAGCTTCTTCCATGTTGATGTCTGATAAATAACCGACTCAGAGGGTCAGCGCACGCAGCGGCTCTCCACTTCACAAAGTGTGTGGGTGTGAGCGGCCCCTTCATCCTCATTCTCCATTTCTCCTCTTTCGTTTTTCTACAGAATGCCACCAGTGACAATGCAGTGGTGCAGCTCAGTGCAGTACAAGCAGCCAGGTAAGGTGTTGCGATATGAACATCAAAAGCTTTGAATTTGTTACACATGGATGTTTTCTAAAAACATCTCTCATGAGTCATAACTTTACATCACACACACATTCCTGGTCTTTATGTACATGATTCATCGGTGCGTGTGAGTCTAAAGACAAACTTTAAGTCCTACACTAATTTTTATTTCTCATGAAATATAATTAAGAAATGCATAGTTGCACTGAAATAGTCTGATGAATGTGAAAAGCATAAAACAACAATAACATTCTCTGTGAATAATGCTTGTAATTAAATATAATTATGTTTTGCTGGATCGGTCTCTTTGAAATGGATTGCATTAACACTGCTGACATGTATTTGGTGTTCTGGATGGAGACTGACTATTTTTCTCTTTTCCGTCCTCGCAGAAAATTGCTCTCAAGTGACAGAAATCCTCCCATAGACGACTTGATCAAATGTGGAATCCTCCCAATCTTAGTCAAATGCCTGGAGAGGGATGACAAGTGAGTGACTATAAGTTGCACTAAACTAAATTATTCAAAACTTAATGAAACCTTTTTTAATTGTGCTGTTTGTGTGCAAACATGCATCAGAGTTAATGAAGTTCTCAATGTCATCTTGAATGATGGTAGAGAAAGTGAATGAGATAAGAATAAGGGATGAGGCAGAAGGTGGATGTTAGATGGAGATCTTCAAGTGAGAACTCTACCGTTCAAACATTTGGGGTCAGTAAGATTCAAGATGCATGAAATTGACTTGTAAAGACATTTATGATGTTACCAAATATTTCTATTTCAGATAAATGTTCTTTTGAGCTTTCTATTCATCAAAGAATCCTGAAAAAAAAATGTATCACGGTTTGTTTCCTTAAATGTTATGCAGCACATCTGTTTTTAACATTAATAATAAGAAATGTTTCTTTAGCAGAAAATCAGCATATTAGAATGATTTCTGAAGCATCATGTGACACTGAAGACTGGAGTAATGATGCTGAAAACGCATACAGTAATGCTTTAATGGTTTTTAGGTGTGTTCAGTCATGGCCTTAAAGGTCCACCAAAGTGTTAGTCATAAAGACTTGCTGAATTAGCCGCAACTTGTTCGGATATCACTGAGCCCCGTTTTCTACACCCTTATTCAGCAACAGCAAAAAAAATTGAGTCAAGTGGTAAGGTTTCACAGAAAGTTGACCAATAGAAACGGGTGTCCTTAGGCGGGTGTCACACCTTTCTCCAAAACCTGCCCGTTCTTTTTTTAGGCAAGAGAAACCCTTTCTTCCTGTGAATCATTTAACATGTTCAGATTTGCTGACTTGTTTGGAGGCCGTATGATTAAAGTTAACAAAATGAAGTTACAGAATCTTTTAAATGCACATTTATGAGGAGAAATAAGGATTGTTACCTGATACACAAATGGAAAACCATCTCAGCAATATCTATAAAATCATTTAAGATCTTTGTCCTTCTAATCTTATATGACTGGACAAATCATGAAAATGCATCAGAACACGGTGTTACAGTGGACTGACTCAAACTGAAATCATTGCTTTTGTCTTCATGTCTGACTCGAAATGAGCTGTTTGTGTACTTTTTAAAAAGTTTTTGTAAAGGTCCGTTCTAGCTACACGCAGAGAATCTTGTGGGAAAGCCCTGCTGAGCCCTTTTCAAAGTATATCGGAAGGTCGTTTTGTATTCAGAGTGTCAGAGGTGAATTGTTTAGCACCACCTCAAAAACATCTGAACTTCCATTTCTCTCTTTCTTCATCAGTCCTTCATTGCAGTTTGAAGCTGCCTGGGCTTTGACCAACATTGCATCAGGGACGTCTGCGCAGACACAGGCAGTGGTCAAATCCAGTAAGTTGTTTGGACAGGCCTTCGTCGACTGGGTCAACCTGTTTTGACTTTGTCAGCTCTCTCTGTAATTTGAATGCTCTGCTCTCCACTCATTCTCTCTCCTGGTCTGTGCAGATGCTGTCCCATTGTTTTTGAGACTTCTCCACTCTCCTCATCAGAATGTGTGTGAGCAGGCCGTGTGGGCGCTGGGAAACATCATTGGTGAGTAACTGTGAAATGTCCTCACACTGTTACTGCCTCTGAATTTTGTAACCAAAGAGAACAAGAATTTATGTAGAAACCAATTTGAGTGTAAGTTTATAGTTCTCTCTCTTTCTCCTGGCAACAAAAACTAACCAACTAATAAGATGTGAACTTTTGGAAGTCAAGTCAAGAACAGCTGCTGCATGCATTTTGGTGGCTTTAACACTTTGAAAGCTGTTGGTTCAACCGACATTAAACACTGCAGGCAAAGTTACAAATAAAGGGTTAAATTTTAGATTCGATTTTAGTTCAGCTCACAAATCTTTAAAGCTTTACTTGCATTGCGCTACCTATAGTACTGGAGTATATTTCCAAAAAATGCTTTGGTTTCTTTTCTCACATAATTGATACTACTGCATTTGAATTCCTTCAGTAGTGCTTTGACAATTTAAACTTACAAATTTATCCCCCAAAACTCTGGATCCATATCATTTGAGGGTAGTAACAGCTGTGATGTTCATCACCAGTGTTATTTAGACTTTAACACACATTTGTGCTTTATGGACCTTTGCAGGTGATGGACCTCAGTGTCGAGATTACGTCATCTCGCTCGGTGTGGTCAAACCTCTCTTGTCGTTTATTAATCCTTCCATCCCCATAACCTTCTTGAGAAATGTTACCTGGGTCATTGTCAATCTGTGCCGAAACAAAGACCCACCCCACCCATGGAAACAGTACAAGAGGTGAGGAGTGTGAGTGATAGTATTTGTACATTATTTTTTTCAGTTGGTAAAAATGATCTATAAATTTGTTTAATTAAATATTGTCTAGTAAACAACTACTTGGGGTGTTTTTAAATCATCTAAAATAACACTTGTCCAGTTTTAGACATGCACTCGCAAACTTTCGCCATTTTGAAGTGCTTTCTACTTCAACCCCTCGGTTTTGACCGAGGGAGCGAGACTTCTCAACATTTACACTTCAGGCAGATCCATAGACCACAATGCACCATGATTATGACGTCACAGCAGGACTTTTTTTTTAAACATAGTTATAGTTTATTGTATTATCATTTTCATATGCGTATTTTTTTTAAATATTTAATATAAATATATGCATACATACAGGCCTATAAAATGGTGCATAAAACAAATTAACAAGGAAAAATCTGTATATAATAAATCAGCTCCATATCAGATTCCAAGGGATTAGGGTGTTCCATTTAAACATTCCAAGGGTTCCGCCAGTACTGCCTACTCAGCGTAAGCAATGACGTGCATCCGAGGAAATGAGAAGTTAACGAGGGAAGGGCATAAAAAATTGGACTTAAATGTAAATGTTAACATGGATTACTAAAGTGTTTTTTCCATATCACACTGTATTTATCTGCTGCAGTATTAGTTGGTATAAGTCTGACTGCTGAAGTGCATAGAAATACATCAATTTGATTGGCTAAGTTGATACACTTAGCTGGCTGTTTGACTGATATGCATGAAGCACTTTATAAACTGGCATTTAATCCACTGAAGCACCACTGTGCCACAATTTTTAAATCTTAAAGAGTGTGCAAGATATTATGCGTCAAGGATTTTCATTCTTGCCTTTCAGAGTCAACCTCTCTCAGTATTCTGGAGTCTGTCGCCTTGTCTATTCCGTCTGCTGGTTGCAGATATTATGCTGTGCAATATAAATGCCAATATTTTATCGCTCTTTTTTTTCCTGTCTGTAATATGGAGGTGTAACTTTGAGCTGAAGGGAACATATTGTACCTCCTGCTGCTGAGAAATAATCAGACTGGTGTTTTCACTCTGTGTGTGTGTAATATATCAATTGATGGCAGGTCTAATGAATATTCTGTTTTCCTACAGCTGATTTTATGTTTACATGCTGTGTTGTTATTCTCACAATCTGTTGGTTTCAAATGAAATTATCAACTTCTAAAATTTCAGTTTTTCTTCCACAGATTCTTCCTGCCCTCTGTGTACTCATATATCACACAGATATAAATGTAAGTACAAGATGTAGTTTTTTTTTTAAGTATTACTCTTCATTGAGTAATTGGTGTAGCAAATCTGGCTTTAGTCTCTTTAGTAAGGAATAATGTACTACCAGCCGGTTAGTAACACTGACAAGTTTATCTGAACCTTGATGTGAAGCGAAGGGGGGTAATGTCTTGAAGGACTTTATTTTGCAATAATGATCAGCTGACTTTACATTTATCCCAGTTATTGTATGGAAACTTGTCAAGTAAATATACACTTCAAATAAAATCATTATTTTGTTAATGTATTATTTTACCTATAATAGTCCTTTTGACCACTCAGTGCTACAACTGACCAATCAGAGAGCTGTATAATAAATTATAGAAACTGAGACTCTCTTTAAAAATACTAAAATCTCTTTCTTTATCTAGATTCTGGTAGACACAGTGTGGGCTCTGTCGTATCTGACAGATGGAGGTAATGAGCAGATTCAGATGGTAATAGACTCAGGTGTCGTCCCCTTCCTTGTCCCGCTGCTCAGCCACCAAGAAGTCAAAGTTCAGGTAAAAAAAAAAAATGATGCAGATTTTTATAGTTGTTTCCACTGAAACCTGAATCTGGTTTCTGATAGTGTTTGTGTATCCTCTGCTCAGACTGCAGCGCTGAGAGCAGTGGGGAACATTGTAACCGGGACGGATGAGCAGACTCAGGTGGTGCTCAACTGTGACGTCCTCTCTCACTTTCCCAACCTGCTCACACACCCCAAAGAGAAGATCAACAAGGTGAGACGGACACACACACACACACACATCCCATCTGATCTGGTTTGTGTGAAATGTAATCAAGATGATGAAACCCAAACAATTTACTTGGCTAATTTCCTAAATGACTCCAGACATCTCCCCAATCCCGGTGTAAGTGCTGTGGCTCATGTTTCGAGTACACCTGTGATGTGTCTGTTCTTCCCTGCAGGAGGCAGTGTGGTTCCTGTCCAATATAACAGCAGGTAACCAGCAGCAGGTGCAGGCTGTAATAGATGCTGGTCTCATACCCATGATCATTCACCAGCTTGCCAAGGTAAGATGTTATCTGTGTAGCCTGTTATACATCCACTTTTTCCCTTTTGCAATTTAATTTTAGCGTTTAGCACCACCTTACTTCAGATTTGCTGCACTGTCGTAAACAGCATATTTTTATATACATTATATATATATATATATATATATATATATATATATTTTACAAATTATATATTTAACACTGCAGAGTATTTCTTATCAATTTGATGTAATATTGTTTCTTTCTTTCTTTCTTTAAAAAAAAAAAAAGTCCTGGAACTTTATTTTTTAAGTTAAAATTATCTTTTAAACCCAAACAATGTATATGGGGAGTAGAATATCCTAAATACTTGGCATTCAGCCAATAAGCAATCATTCCAATCACCCTATAATTGGCATGAACCCACTCATCCACTCTTTTTCTTTTTTTCAATGTCATACTATGATTATTTTACTATTAATTATCTGAGGTATGGCATCTGAAGTAAATTCTAAAGCCTTAATCTACACTCTTGGAAGAGTCCAATTAAGACACTCCCCTAAATAAACAGTGATTTTACATTTAATACCATGTCTCATATACAGGGTGATTTTGGAACACAGAAGGAAGCTGCATGGGCCATTAGCAACTTGACAATAAGTGGAAGAAAAGATCAGGTACGAACCATTCACAATGATTCTCTGATTCAGAGCCACTTCCCCTTCTTTTTCATCAGTTATTTTGCTGTAATTGGCAGGTGGAGTACCTGGTGCAACAAAACGTGATCCCGCCCTTCTGCAACCTGCTGTCAGTGAAAGACTCTCAGGTGGTCCAGGTGGTTCTTGATGGACTGAAAAACATCCTCATCATGGCTGGGGAGGAAGCCAGCACAATTGCTGAGATCATTGAAGAGTGTGGAGGTAAAGGATGCCGTGTAGAAATGGGTAGTCATGGTTCCTTCATAGTTGTTTGTATTTTGTTAAATGAACAGTAGATTAGTCTGAAATGATCACATCTGCACATTCACTGGATTGTTTTGTAGAAAAAATGATCGTCGTTAATAGTCTTGCTTCTGTCTTTCAGGATTGGAAAAAATTGAGAACCTACAGCAGCATGAAAATGAGGACATCTATAAACTTGCATTTGAAATCATCGATCAGTACTTTTCAGGAGATGACGTGAGTTTCAAACTCTTGTTTCTTAGCATGTGTCTCTATAGTGCTTGACATTAACTTGCTTTTTATTCTAAGCACATACTGCAGTTTTGTCGTCTGCTCATTAATGTCGAGTGGATTTTGATTCACTGTTAATGTTTTTATCGTCCATTAGCTGGGGGGAAAAAATCATTCTGAAAGCGATTTCTGCCGTATCTTTCCCCTGCTGCCCTGTTTACACCTAGTATTAAGATGCGTTTTGTTCGATCGGATCACAAGCGGACGATGCGCAAGACAGGTGTAAATGGGGTGTAAAATGTTTTGAGATTGTCCACTTTAGACTACATCCAGAGGTAGTCAAAAAGTCAACTGGATTGCTTTCGTAGTGTAGATGCTCATGTGTTCGAACAGCCACAAAAGACGGCCTTCTCTCCGTCTACTCAAGTACGACTTAAACATTATGGGAAGCACACTAGCCAGACAGGATTTAAACTTTGTCTGCTGGAGACCCAAATTTGGTTCAAAGGTGAAAAACATACCAAGCAAAATGATCTCTTGCCATTCCTATTAATGCCATCCGACTATTAGTTATCATTCTAGTTATTGTCCTTGGTGTAAACTGGCCTTAATTCTGTTTGGCTCTGCTTGTAGATTGATGAGGACCCCAGCCTGATTCCTGAGGCCACCCAGGGAGGCACATTTAATTTCGATCCAGCCTCCAACCTACAAACCAAGGAGTTCAAGTTCTAGATAGCCAGAGCTTCAAATTTAGGAACGGTGGGTTTCCCAGCTGCTCCTCAACCCCTGCCACCTACTGACCCATCACCTACCAACCACTCACTAACCAGAAAAACAAACCAATCACCATGCTCAGAAACGACACTCGCTCACACAGAAGAAAATAGCACTGAAAGTTCTGAGTCCCTGTCTCAACGCCACTCAAAACATGGATGGATCTCAACAACCTCAAAACATGGAAGAGAAAAAGAACAAGACTCATTACACTGCAGTTGCCAAAAAAGGAAAAAAAAAAAAAAAGAAATATATTTTGCTCTCTTTCACTCACTCACACACATAGGTGAGCATGAACAATAATAGGAACTTCTGTTGATCTACCAGCCATCATATCAGCCAAGGGAGATGAAAGAAAGAGGTATTCCTGAAATATAAAGGCAGGGATTTTTCTTTTGTTTCCAAGAAATTCCTTCCCTCAAAACATTGCATTTCTGGTGATGATCTTCGAGTCTCAGACAGAGACCCAACATGATACGTCCAGCCTCTACTGTGTTAAGCCATTTGGACCACCTTCCTCATTCATCTGAATCTGTGACCTATCCTATAATGGGTTATTCCATGGAATATTATTCAAATGAGGGAAGGGAGCGTCTCTAAATATGTGGTGTGCAAACAGAACTTAAATTATCGCCACCAATTTTTGCTTTTTCTTCATCCTGAAATTATGGATATTTAAAAAAACAAAAACAAAAAAACACTGAAGATAATGAAGAAAAAAAATTGTCAGCAGATCACACAAACTTGAATAGAGAAAATCTCATCTGAGATGGTCAAGCACCCTCATTTTCAAAGTTCTGCAGCGATAGTGTAGTGGACATTCATTGTACCGATCTTTTTGGTTCGCAATTGGACTGTCGGACGTGTCAAAGGAGGATCCTATGTGAGATGATCATCAGTCGGGTCAATTTGGCCAGGACTTTTAAAGGGTCGCCCCAGCCTTTGGAAGTTCTTTGAGATAACCTTAACAGGTCTTTCTTCTTAACAAGGGTGCTCTGGCAGCGCTCCTTATTTTCTGGATTCACCTTCTCTACTTCCTGTCTGTAAGCATAGTAATAAGTTCTTTGGGATAAGCCCAATTGTAACGGGTTGGAGGATATTTTCACTAAATCAGTACATTTTCAGCACTCTGTAGACAAAACCACAAGAAACTTTGCAACAGTGATTGGATTGTGAATTCTTTTTTTTGTTTTGATCAGTGGAGCTTCCGCTTTTGCAGTTTTTCCAGTCTTACGCGCACACTTTTGGGGTTTTCCCGTTTTATTGCTTAATGTAAGTGGAGAGCGATGTTCGCTTAATTTTGACTATACAAGCAATGGGAAAAGGAGATCCATAACATTGTGGTTCCTTTTGTTTAGTTATTTTTTTAAAATCTTATTTCACTTGCTACAAAACCTAATCGTACCAACTAAAAATAAAAGTATATTTCTTGTTTAGATATATAATGAGAAGCTACCACACTTAGGTCCACTAGACGTTGTTGGGACGCTGCAGATCAATAATAACAACGTGATATTTTTTTTTTTTTTTTTTGATTTACAGCCATTAGGGGTAATTTTTTTTGTTTGTTTGTTCTTTTTTTTGTTTTAACTTTTGATTTGTAATGGCAAATAATTGCTATTATTTGGAAAATGGGCTTTCTTACTGTTGTGACTGGACTTTTTTTTTTTGTTGTTCTTTTTTCCCTGTGCATTGACTTGTAAAGGGATGTATGGGGAAAAAAATTGCCGTTGGACTAAAGTAGTTATGTTTGGGCCGCAAACTGCTGAAAAAGACAGTAAGGAAGCTAAAGGCAGCCTTGAAAGATTTTTGAATTAGCCATTTATTGTTGAACAAAAAGAAGAAAACTGGTTTGAAATTCATGAACTTATCTAGACAACTAGAAAACGAGCCACTTTAAAGATGCTTTGTCTTGTATCAGAAATGGATACAAGCTTATTGCTTGTTGCAAGATTTTTACTTGCTGAAGAAAAAAAAATTAATCTAAAAAAAGCGACAGATCGCATTTTGGCCTCTGATTGTTTGTATGTTTTTATAAATTTTAGAACTGAATTTCTCTTTAAGGTGGCTCATCAGTATTTTTTTTTCAACTCTTGTGCATATTAAAGATAAAGAATGAGTTGAAATTCATTGTGCCTTTTGTTTTTCATTTCAAAGCAACTAAAAAAGGTTCATAATGCCTACCACGTTGCATTGGAGCTGCTTATAATATGGGGTCTTTTGGGTGTTATATCTGCCTATCTCTGGACTTTATGATGAGACGTTCTCTGGAGTAGAGAATAATTCTAATTAAATTCTCCTCTAGTCTGCTGGCTGACTTGTAATTAATCCCCTAACTTCCATTCTGCGTCCTTCTCATTCTTTTCATATGGATCACAATTCCCTACACATCTAAGCCTATCCAACATAACCCTCCACCACCACCACCACCACCTTTCAATGGCAACACATCTTTCACTCATCACTCCCTCAGGACGTGCTTTATGTATCAATGAACCTAACCAAAATAAACTTGCTGTTAGCCATCCTTTTTATTGCTCTCTTATGATTGACCTTTTGATGCTTTTGTGTCTCTTCTCTTTTACCTTGTACCTTTCCTTCTCGTCCCTGTTCAGTGCGTTTAATTTGCCTCTTTCTATTCAAGACTCGCTTTCCCCCTCTTTCTAATTTGCATTAACGTAGTGTTATTTATCATGAGAGTTTTGAGGGAGATATTGGTGCCAAATGAGAAAGGCACCAGTCACCAGTATCCGCACCATTTAAAAATCCTTTACAAAGTAAATCTTTACGTTGGTGATGTGAAAAATGGAGGTTTCTAACATGTTGCTACTTAAGGACTACAACTCCCACATGTATGGTAGTTTATGTGCAAGAGGGATCAGACAATTATCGTAGTTCTTATGCAGCAACTTGCTCTCAAGCTACTTTTTAAAAAAGTTTGTTAAAGTAGAACAAAATCATAAGTTGAAAATGCGAAATTCCAAATGCCATTCATGGCCAAGTCCAGCTGTTAAGTGGAATAAATTAATATTAAAAAAAATTAAATGGTAAACGGCGTTGAATATTAATAAATAATGGCTAGATTTCTTGATGGGACTAAAAAATATCAAATTGGCGCCAAAACGTCTTCTGTTCTGTGACGTGGACGGAATGAAGTGGAGAGAGTTCTACGCGAGCCTATGACTGCAAAGTTCCACCGTTAGAACGATGGGCGGGGCCTGGAGATGTCATTCATCTGAGTTTTACTGTATATAATGGCAGAAGCCGGTGAACCAATACTTTTCACTAAAGTAACTGTTTATTCTCTACTCGCGTGTGTGGCTCAATTTGCTGTCGGGTTTGCATTCGCGCAGAAATGGGGGAATAAATGTTCAGCTGTTGATCGGTGGGTCCTCGTGTGGTTATTTTACGACGCAATAGTTCATTTTACACTGGTAAGTACAACAAACAAGAACGCTTTCGTTATACCTGCATGTAACTACCTGCTCGCCTCTTGTGTGTTTCACCGCGCAGGAAGGACCCTTCGTCTACATGTCACTTGTTGGAAATGTAGCAACTTCTGACAATCTATTGGCAGAACTTTGTAAGTATGCTGTATTCAATCAACTAAAGTAAAATGACTGAGTTGGGTGCAGTTGATTTAGATTCGGTTAGAGAAGAATTTGTTATACGAATAGAGTAAGACGACATCTAGAGGGGATTGTTGGTGTTATGTTGAGCAACAGTGCAATGTTCAAAGTCCATTAATTTACTGAACATTAAAGATTATGTAAATTAAGAGACTTGCGTTAAAATGTAGCTCAGCATAAAATTAAATTGTCATCGTTTACTCGCGCCCATGTCATTCCCACCCAGACACAAAAAGGTGTACTTTAATGCTTTTGTTCTGTTGAGTACTTAAAATACCCCAAACTATTTGTAAATCGTGAGATAATCGCAATTTTAACTAAGGACCCGGGACGTGTGACGGAGTCGCCTGTGAATGGCGTCATATCCGCGTTACAATCGGTTTTATTTTGTGGAAACAATGGAAAGAAAGACGCTTTTATTACATGTGAGAACATCTGTTTTGATACATTGTAGACATAAAACTAATTATTGTAATATAGCTCAACACATTCATTCATTCATTCATTCATTCATCTTCAACCGCTTATCCGGGGCCGGGTCGCGGCGGCAGCAGTCTGAGCAGAGATTCCCAGACCTCCCTCTCCCCAGACACTTCCTCCAGCTCTTCCGGGGGGACACCGAGGCGTTCCCAGACATAGTCTCTCCAGCGTGTCCTAGGTCTTCCCCGGGGCCTTCTCCCGGTGGGACATGCCTGGAACACCTCCCTAGGGAGGCATCCAGGAGGTATCCGAAACAGATGCCCGAGCCACCTCAGCTGACTCCTCTCGATGTGAAGGAGCAACAGATCTACTTTGAGCTCCTCCCGAGTGACCGAGCTCCTCACCCTATCTCTAAGGGAGCGCCCTGCCACCCTGCGGAGGAAGCTCATTTCGGCCGCCTGTATCCGGGATCTCATTCTTTCGGTCAACTCATTCTTTAGCTCAACACGTTTATTCTTATTGTTTAAATGTAATTTTCTTGATTTTTTTGTGAGTACCATGCTTTACCATACCTCAGAGAAAAACACTTGTCAAGTAGCAAACAGCATAATCAGATGCAGCTTTATTTTAATAGTAATACAGATTTTTCTCCATCATACAATACATTTTACAATGTATTACATGCCATTTATCAACACAGCCCATCCTGCATTTAACAAGTGTGCAACAAGTGTCTCACAGCAGCCGCTGAGCGAACGTATGGAGTAACGTTTATAACATCATTTTCAATGCTCTCAAATGTATATGATATGATGAACAGAGCTGCATCACCTCATACTCATGACTGGGAAAAGCGGAAGCGGCACCGGCGACTATGGCATAATAGAAGTCGCGCTGTTCGGGTTCGTCTCTCAGTAAAAATCCCTCCAGTGGCTAACGGCAATACACTCGTACAGTAACGGCAAAAATCTTGTTCATGGATGCGATTATTAACGAGTCCCATCCTGATTCTTTTCCACCGGCTGTGAGGTGAAGACCCCATGTTCCAAGATTCCTCGCTCAAACTTGGCGTCATCAAGCTACGCCTTTGTTTTGAATAGGAATCCTCTAGCAGTTGAGAAAACTACATATTGCACCTTTTTAAAAGGATGAAAACATAATTAGTCTATACTATTTTTCTTCATTTTTCAAATACTCAAATTTTTATCTGTTCTTTTAAATATATATATTTTTTAAATAATAATATTTTTTTTAATTTTATAACTAGTTTACAAATGTTGCCATTCTCACATAATTTGATTTTTTTTTTCTTTTTTACAGCCAAATAGTTTCAGATTTCTTTTTTTTTTCTTCTCTTTACTTTGTAAAGTAAACTTCTGCTTTGCATTGTCTGTACTTCTGCTTTGCAAACAGTGCATGTTGCTGTTTAAACAGGGAAAGAATATGGCAAAGCAGATGAGCGCTGGTTATACTCGGACCCGACAATAGTTTCTCTAGAGCTTCTGACAGTGGTTTTAGATGGTTCTTTGGCTCTGCTTCTGGTCTACGCCATCATTAAAGACAAACACTACAGGTAAATCTCAGCAACAAGTATTTCATTCTTTCTCCTGTGCTACTGAAGAAAGGACTTTCAGTTAAAGTCTGAATATGAATTTACCAATTTGTGCAATATTTGATCTTAAATGAATAACCTAATTTTAATCTCAAAATATCCATGATATATTTATTTGAATACATGATGTCGTCGAAGTGTTATCATGGCGTTTTGACCCCTGAGCAAAATCACTAGCAAGGTCATTGTTTTATGCAACGTCTCATTTTCTTCTGGAACTAGGCACTTTGTTCAGATCACGCTGTGTGTGTGCGAGTTGTACGGCGGCTGGATGACCTTCTGTCCAGACTGGCTAATCGGAAGTCCGAACCTGAACACCAGCAGCTGGCTGTACCTGTGGGTCTACCTGGTGTTCTTCAATGGGATCTGGGTGGTGGTGCCTGGACTCCTCCTCTGGCAGTCATGGAGGGATTTAAGAAGAATGCATCAGTATCCAAAGAAGAAGAACAGATAAACTCCGAGCAAGTCTGACAATTAGTAATTAACTGTATAATTATTGCAGTTATAATTAGTCCTTTAATCTCAACACAATGAGAAATACAGAGGATGTGATGCAGTTGATTATTATACACATTCATTGCGTTCACAGGGGAACGGTTGTCAACCGTATCTTTGCATAATTGCAGCGGTAAAGACACAAAGGAAGCTCACACCAACTACTGACTCATAGCAGCATATTTTTCCTTTTACTATCTTCATTCCTGTCTATGACACCTAACACTGAATCCCTTGTGACAGCAACTCTTTTACACCACTTTCCCTGCTAATCTTCCCTTCTAGAACTGCCTTATCCAGTATGATAGGAACCACAAATTGGTTCCAGATGGCTATAAATAGTTATGTCAGTTTATGTTTCAGCACACCCGTTTACTTTTTAATATTAGGGTGAATCATGTTTCTTTTTACACAGACTGTGCTATTGAGTAGGCTGTTTTTCTTGTCAAGTTATGACAGCATAATAGTCGACCTGCTTTATTTTGGTCGTAGTCGGTTATATGCAGGTCTGCCCAAGAAATAAGTTTAAGGAATTACTTAATTTGCTGCACAATTTAGGCATTGTAATTTCACTACAGCTTCATGTGTCTAAATAATTATGCAAGATTCCATTTGTTAAAATGAACTACATTAGTCAAACACATTAATCTGATTTGTTAATTAACATGTACTAATATGTTATTAAAATCAAAAGTTGTATCAGTTAATATTATTTAGCTGACCTGAGCTGAACAGTTGTATTTTTATTTACAACAATATTAAACTAAATTAAAATGAATAAATACTGTAACAAATGTAGTGCTCATTAAGGGGTTTTTTTTTTATCAAAATGTGTGTACAGTATCACAGGATTCTCATCAAACTCACATTTGTTGACATTGATCTGCTCTACACAAAACAGGAACAGGGCGTTAAATTACAAATGAATAGATGCTTGCGGTAAATGCAATACATATGCTTGAAGTGCAGGACGTGTAAGGAAATAAACATATTTACAGCATATACAAAAATTGTGAACAAGTGCTTTAGTTAATTCAGCCAATCATCTTTCCTCTCCATTCTTTGTCTAGTTTTGTATGACCAAATCTCTTCACTTTGCCTTTTGAGGTTAAATAAAAGTAGACTGTCAAGATTCTCTAAGTCTGAACTGTGTTCTTTGTATTCCCTAGATAGTGAGATAGTACCTTCATCATGCTTTATGTAGTAGTTTAGCTATAGAGAGAAAGGCTTGTTGGAGACCCAGTCCCTTCGTGGCACTGCAAGCTTGGATCTCCCACCTCCGATCTGTGTAACTGTCCAGCTCCAGCAATATAGACACTTCTCTAATAGTCATAGAGTTTGGCAGATCTTTTTTGTTGGCCAGCACCATCAGGGGAACTCCTTTCAAATGCTCATCACTCAGAATCTTCTTCAGGGCTTTCTTAGCTTCTCCCATCCTGGCACGATCACTGCTGTCCACCACAAACACCAGTACTTTACACCCCTCCAGGTAGTATCTCCAGCTGGGCCTCATAGTCCCCTGTCCCCCAACATCCCACACGGTCAGTGAGGTCTTCTTGTCCAGCTCTACAGTTGCCACATTGAAGCCCACGGTAGGTGAGGTGTCCATCACCACACCCCGCTGCTGTCTGTACAACAAAGTGGATTTTCCAGCTGAATCCAGACCCATGAGGACAATCTGAGGAGTCTTTTTAAACTTTTTAGATGTAACGGCACCCATCCTGGTTTGAAAGACGCTTTCTGATTAAACTTGCTTATCTCGGCAGCTTCGAACTGGCACCAGGATTCTTGATTTCAGTTTTCTGTTTTCGAGAGAAATCGTATGCAAAGTAGAAGCGACACAGTGAGCGATTGTACGCAGGTTAAATTATAGCTCAGGAATGACCGTGTGATACTGCCAGACG